>JAOEGS010004296.1:0-16992 GCA_025447755.1 Corythornis vintsioides
AGAATTTAGAGAGCTACTCAAAAAATTCTGAGCTTCTTTTGCACAGTGCAATGCTGTGGTTGAGCTTTATAGTTCCTGCACTGGGCTGCCTTTATTCTCAAAGTTGAGTAGACACCATTTGCTACAAGAAATGTGTTTTTTAAGATAGATTGTTCAGATATAGTCATATATAGAATACTCCCTCCCCATGATACCACCAAATTATCTTCTTAACAATATTAAATTTTACTCCTAGCAGCACTGCAAACAATACTATAGGAGAGTAAGTGGGGATCTATTCCTGTAAAAAAATTGTTAACTGAACTCTTGAATGAATTCTAGATGAATTACCAACCTCTGCCACCTAAAACAATCCCATTCCAGCACAACAGAGGGAAAAGGGCTGACATATAAGAAACAAACCAACCAGCAAATCCCTGATTATAAACAGTAACATTTGCTATGTCTTAGAAGTATTTCTGAGTTAATTTACCTTGAAAGTTACAGGATAAACACCACTCCGTATCACATTGTATCAGTGATAATGTTCTGAAAAATAACTGCACTTTGCAGAGTTTACAATAACATGCTAAATCTTATGCTTTAATGCAAAATATTTTGCACATAAGAAACTAGGTAGGAAGTAAAACAAAAAGAAATGTTAGGAAAAGAAGCAAAGAAGTGTCTTTTTCCTTCTACACTGAGGTCTGACTTCCACTGCCTGTCTCAGTCTGGAGCTTCACAAGCATCATTCCACCCAAACCACTTTCCTTAACTTTAAAAAAGATAACAGAAGACTTGTATTTAATTAATCTTGATATATTTGCACATAAAGTTGGTAAAGTGAACACACCAGAAGCACTTCAGAATGCTAAGCTTGTTGCCAATAGGATGGGTTTTTCAGTTTTTAATTCATTCTCTAATTTCAGGAGTAGCAAAAATTATCACACTCCAAAGGCAAACAATTCCACTGCAAGGTGTTAAAATTCATTGGGTGCTTTTTCATTTCAGCCTTTTTCTTTTCAGCTTTATCTCATTTTCTAATTATTTGGCTTTTAAGGTTTTTTCTCCCCAGTGCCTCATTCTCCTGTATTTAATAACATTAATATTATGACAGTATTCTGGGACTGAAAGTTTGGAATACATGGATTAAAATTCTGAATCACCAGAGCATCACTTTATTGCAGAATTCTATGGAATTTCTGCACCTACTCAGTGGTTGTCAGTTCTGATAATCTTGAAGCTCTGACTGGACCACTGTGGTTGGCAACTACTGTGAAAATATTTACAAATGTTCAAGAAAATGTTCTGGTTTTACTGACAACAATGTAACAAGGGACATCTTCCCCTTACTGCTCTCTTGCTAATGCAAATGCTATAGTTAATACTGTGGAAAGTATGACAAGACATCCTCCCCTCACCCTGGCAGGAACCACCAGAATCTGCAAAAAGATGAATTCAAGTAGCCCTGCATCTGAGAATAATCCATGCTGTTTATTAGCACATACCTTCTGATTCAGAGACAGAAAAAAACACTTCTTTTTTTTTTTCTTTCTTTTGACATTGACAGGCTCCCAACCAGAGCTATAGTTTCCCTATATGTTTTGAAATACTGATCTTAATGATTTCTTTGCATAATATGCAGATCTCATATTCATAACCATTTTGGTGAAATGCAAAGTGCTTTCCTCTCCCACATAAAGTAGGAAATGCATTTAAAAAGAAAAATAACAAAAGTAGTACATTCTATGATTCTATAATTGTACCTTCTAGGATTTCAACTCTTGTAACAGAGTTAAAGTGTTTTCCTATAGTAGAAATAAAGAAGTTCTAGTTAGTACTCAATACAGGAGAATATTTAAAAACTAGTTATGTAGTGAATACTATATGCTGATGGATAGATGAGGGATGATGTACCTATATCCCATTCTACATAAAAAGGGAAAGAAAATAGATGTTTAATAATTAAATTAAATCCTGACTTTACTGAAGAATTCAGCAGGTATGATATTACTATGCATTTTATGGAAAGAATGTTGTTCTCTTGGAGCCCACTTTTGATGCCAATTGCACAAATAACAGTAAAAGTAGAGTTAGAACACAGCTTTCCATTTCTGTGATAACTCCTGAAAACTACTTAATTTATGTAGCAGATGTTCACCAAAGTAAGTGCCACTTGGCCTTCTAAAAACTGCTGAGGGAAGCAGTTTTACTTCATCCTCCCCCACTGTTATCGTCTTGTCCCTCCCAGGCTTCAGCTTGTGGGCTGCCCTCAACCATCCACCCCGTGTCCTCCTCAGGGCTGTGGATCCAAGTCCTCAAAAAGTCAGGATCAGAAATGTGTGAACTGCTATGCTGTGATCCCCCCCCAAAGCCCACATTTAAATGTACACATTGATTTCTACTTTTGTATATGGTTTTACTTCAGTATTCTGCAAAATGAGGCCTTGTGTTTTTGACCCCACGCTGCTGCCCACCTCCAGACTTCTGTTTAGAACCAGGATTATTCCTACTGTCAATTTTAAGTCCAAAGCTGCTTTTCCTGCCTCTTCATAAAATTGTTTCACATATATTTCACAGCAGCACATCAGCAGCACACTTGAGACACCAAAAGCCACACCTCTGGCTACCAGCAAGCTTCACAATGAAGCGACCAGCTACAGGTCATGGTCCAGCTGAATGGTGGGAGAGCAGGAGACTTCACAGGCTCCAGAAGAACCATGTCTGCCTCTGACACCATGGTGCCTGAAGCAGGGAGAGAGGTGATCTCTCCTGGGAGTGCAACATCCCCTCTCCTTAAGGCATCAGAGCAAACATTTGTGATGGTTTCAGCCAGGCCTCAAGGGACGTGGCAGTGCACATATGCTGGAGGGTGTTCTTGCCTCTCCTCCTGTCACTTTGTGAATCCATGAAGTGTTCATTATAATCTAGCATTAAACGAGCAATTTCAAGCACCTTCCTTGCAGACAAATATATTAACAAAAGGGAAACCAAAACCAAATGCAGTAACAAACCCCAAGTTTCAAGCTCGGTGTACAAATTCTTGTAATGCCACTGTGGTCTTGCCTGCCCATTTCTTCATCAGAGGCTATATGAGCAAAATGGTGAATTTAAATGACAACAAGGTTTGTTCAGTAACACGTCTTTAGCTTTTCATTTGTGTGTCAACAAATGTGTTTCTGTGGCTATAGGAAATTCTGTCATTTGCTTTGAGTGGAAAAGCTCAAAAGAACCATTTAAATACAATGTAATGTTTACAAAGGCCATTTTTTTTACTATTTAATTTTGAAATCTAATTTCTTTCTCTAAACTACTACTTGGAAGTCTAGAAGTATTCTTCCACTTATTCATGTAACATCATAACATCTTCAAACACATTTAAAAAAAAATAAATCTATTTACACATAGAGTTTGCAATGAACATTTGGAAATGGTAATTATAGAACTGTGATAACTAACTTAAAGTTCAAGAAGACATGATTGGCACAATAAATAATTGGTTTTCTTCTACTTAATCCACATTAATGTAAACAATAAATCTTATCTTAAATAAAGATTGTGTGAATCTTCATTTATCTTTTATGACAAGAGAGCAGAGGTTGCAGCTTAATGAATGGAAAGAAGCAACAAGGTCAGATTTAAAAGCCTCAAAGGTCACATTTCTGACATCTCTGAACGTTGGAAAAAAACCTAACATGGTAATTACTATTTTGGTCAAGTCACTAAGGTCTATTTTTTATTTCAAAAGGGAAGGGGGAACCCCCTCCCCCATAATTCAGGAACTGAAGAACCAGCACTTTGTACACTCTACAACATACACTTCCCTTTATTACTGACTCCTTCCAGCAGAGGTGAGGGAAAATAAAGGATATAGCATTAAGAATTCCACTTGAGACCTCACGTGTTTATTAAGTAGCCAGCATATATCCATGCCTGGGAAGTGTTTAGGTAACAAAGCAGTGAGCAGCTTCTCCTAAAACAGACACACTGCCTAATCTTGAACTGAAAATATTTCCAGGGATTCCTATTCCTAAATCACAGCAGCTGCTGTGAACTTACAAATAGTTCTGAATCTTTGCAGACAACAGGAACACAGGCACTGATAAAAGGTCCAGGTTTTATTTTACATATACATTGATTTTTTCCCAAATGGAAGACCTCTGTCATCTAACAGGGTTATTCATAGATCCAAAGAGTTGATTGGGGTCATTAATAACAATAGTAAACTGATCATCATTCCAATAGGATTTGACAATGGCTTTTTTTCAAAGTGGATACTAATGTATTGATGCCTCTGAAGTTCATTACAGCAGTAATAAATCATTAGCCTCCAGAAAATGATTTATAAGTTGGTTAAAATGCATTAGAATGGACTGTCAAGCTACTCTACTGAGATGATGAGGCTGGTACTAAAGCAGATTTTTTTTTTTTCAGGTTTTCTAACCCAAATGGAGATGACTCAAAGTAATCATATCACCAAGACAAAAATAAAACAAAGCCCTGTAATAATTTACTTTAATAGCATGTTTCAATCTTCATAAAAGGGCGAGTGAGTTTTACTTTGAACTCCCAGATACATTCCTTTTTTTCACTGCTGGCAGCAAACTCTTAACCTACAAAGCTCCAGCACTGACCCCGATGATGATATTTGTGTTTACTTTAACCAAAAGAAGTGTTCTGTGTGTGTAACTATGGTTACTCTGCACGGGTGCCTGTGTAATAACCGTTTATTATCATGTATAAGTAGCCTGTCAAGCATAGAGCACTAAGCTGTAAGATTAGTAATGATAATATCACGAGAAGTATATGGGCCACAACTTAATACTCAGAATGTTTATGTTATGCAAATCTGTTCCTGTATTATATACACCACTGCTAGTTACTACTTAAGTAGCTTAACTACAGCTCAAACCTATCAATGTGCAACTACAGAACGGTTTGACTTGCACACAGGCTTTTAATTAATACACAGAGTGGTTTGTTCATGATATTCAGCAAACTCTGGTGGAACACTGGAACGGGGAGGTGGTGAAGGCCCCATCCATGGAGGCATTCAAAGTCAGGCTTGATGGGGCTCTGAGCAACCTGCTCTAGTCCCTGCTCACTGCTGGGGGTATGGACAAGATGACTTATAAAGGTCCCTTCTGACCCAAAGTATTCTATGAGCTTCACAGTGAGTCCAACACTCAGTCCAACACGTTCCTCTGCACCACCACCACAGCACTGCTAAAGGGTCACCGTGCTAAACAGGGCACCTCAAGCAGTCCCTCCTGGGCTAACATACACAGTCATGTTCACAGGAGGCTGCACAACTCTGATATCTCATCTGGTTTCAGGTTCCTGCCTGCCCTGAGCACTGCACAGCCACACAGATGGGAGGTGTGGGCAGAGACCCACCCCCAGGTAGGTGCTGTCATTTGGAGGGGCACAGACATTGGGGTTCTGCACAGGATGACAAAGCTGGGCTGGAAGAGGCACAAGAGGTCCTGCTGCTACTTCAGTCATGGTGCTGGCCAGCAAGCCAACACTTGGACAGCTCTGAATGCTACAGGCTCCAGCACCACCGTGGCTATGTGCAAAAAAGACTCCAGAAGGTGCTCTGTGAGCTGCTGGGAGTGGTGCCACTGCACAGCCATTTCCATTCCTCCTCCTTCTTGCACACATTTGTGCCTAAATGTCAGAAATAAGCCCCAAGTGATTTGTCTTTACCCATTTGAGCAGTCCTTGCTTGAGCAAGTAGCTCTTACACAAGAAGCCCTTCAAGATTAAGTACATTAAAAGCTTGTCTGTAATGCCAGGAATAAAATAATGTCTTCTGGAAATACATGATAAGAATTATTATGAACCCTACAGAACACAACACAATAACATGTTATCCTCTCAGTGTAATTCAATTATAAGTGTGCATTGTATAAGGGCCATGAAACATTTAGGGCCAGATATTCAAAAGGCCAAATCTGGATGTTTACAAGCTTAATTTTGTGTTTGCAGTCTGAAGTGGGAGGAGTTGTGCCTCTATCTAACTAATCTGGCTTTCATAAGGTAACATCAGATATAAAAGTACTTTGGAAATCAGAATGCCTGCAAACAGAAGAATAAGGTGTTCTGATGAGCTTTGAATAATACAGTTAACATCACTGATATTAGAAGATAATTTCTCTTTATTTGCTGTGGAATCTCTACAGGCCAAGTCTCTTTTCTTTAACATGTAAGAAAACCCTCACAGAAGGATGATGGGTTCCTCTGAATGTAGAAAGAGAGGGGTGGGCATGTAGTCAAACTTACAGAAGGTTGGGGGGTTTTTAATTGCAAATTAAAAAATGCCATTTTGCACAAAATGGAGCTCTCAGACCAGCCAACACGGATGGGTAGAAATTAATCATCACACTGACAATTTAGTCCCAAGTAAGTGTTCAGTGAGAGCTAGAAAACATAACCTTAAAACATGATCATCTTTCTCTTAGTTAACATTTCACTAGTGTAATTTAAAAAGCTTTTCCTCCACAGAGGGAAATGTTAAAATAAGGACACCAAAAGAATTAACGAACACTTGCACATGTTGACAAAGAGATCACCAGCTAAGTAACCAACATAGAAATCTCTAAAAAGCTATGGAAACATGTTTAAAAACTCCTAAGAATGAAAGGCTTTCTATGAGAAATCCCAGCAGAACCTTTTTATCTGATTCTAGCTGGATTCAGCTGATGTGTGTGCTTTGGAACAAATTCCAGGTCTTTTTACATTGCTATGAAGTTGTGTCTCACAAAGAATCCCTGAGAGATAATGGTCACAAGCTGAAACACTGCAAGTTAAACCTCAACATGAGAAAAACTACTTCATAGTGAGGGTGATGGAGCCTGGAAGGGGCTGCCCAGGGATGCTGTAGAGTCTCCTTCTCTGGAGACTTCCAAGACTTGCCTGGATCTGCTCCTGCATGTCCAGGGACAGATGCAACTCCAGCAAAACAAACTTTCCTCTGGCGCTCTGCTTATGTCTGGTCTCTGCAAATGAGGCTGTGGCTGTTGTCAGAGGACTGAAGGAGTGCAGAAAGGGGGATGGTGACACAGTGAAAGTTGTAAAATCTTTACCAAAACATCTTTACATACAGCAGGGAAAAAAGAGAGTGGCTAAAGAGGCAATAATCTCACTGCACAAGTATCTCCCATCAACTCAGACAAACAACAACTTGTTGTGATGCCAACGTTAATGTTCTGGTACAGAGTGAAGCTGAAAACTTCAGTTACTAAAAAGGAAGCCAAGTGATTAATTGCCTCCCCATCCTCATCCATCATAAAGCCTATGTTATGAGGAATTACTAAAGCTAAGTCAAAGGAGGACAACACCCAGAGCACATTCCTTATGGCACCACTCTGGGGGAGCTAACACTTCTCCTGATGGGGATTCCCTTTGTGCCACAGGCAGCCTAGGAGAAGAAGGGATGAGCTCAAGGAGGTACACACCAGGACACAGCATGGCACAGATCCATAAAGACATAGCACAAAGATTTGCATGTTTATACCCCACTATATACAGAGGGAAAAATTCTGGCCCCTTATACTCTGTTGTCTAACACTGATGTTTAACACCACCTCCTCCAAGTGGAATATGCACCTGCAATGGTTGGGTGATAAAAGACATTTATCTCAATCTGCTCTGGAAAAACTGACAATGAATGAAGATGAAAAATCCTTGATTAAGAGCTGGGAAGCAGAGACTGACACAAATTTATGAGGTATTTTTATAATACCTGTATTGTTTGGTGGTGTGTTTTTTTCCTTACTCAAATAGATACAATAAAAATAATATTTCAACTCAAATTCTGCAGGGAGAATAATACAGGAGCAAAATAACTTCTGCTTTCTCAAACAAAATAAAACAGGTATATGGTTAGGAAAATGCATTTGCTTCACAATGAGAAAGGTAAACTAGTTAATTTACTTGTACAGGGGATCCATAATACAGGATTTTTAAGTATAAAAGACTTTTTACACACTATATTTTTAATCCCACCAGTCTATTTTACTGCATCTTTCAAACACTAATGCAGATAAACACTCCCCATTTCAGACAGAGAAACTGAGGCACATACAGAAATTTCTCCAGCAAATAGAAAACTCAAGATAAGAGCACTTCTCTGCACACAGAAATCCAACCCAGAGTCCATCAGAAACATTGCAAGCCTTGCCAAATATTTTACTGGGGACTCATGATCTAGAAGATCTAGGAGTAGCTTTCTCTGTCACTCATTAAGTCCTTAATCAGATTGCTGCTTTTACTGATCACTTTAACCTGCCTCATGACAGAGGATCTCTGTGGATCTCATGGAAGTGCTATGGAAGAGTGAGGACTTCTCTGAGGGGTCCCTCAGCAGTTCACCAGAGACATCAAGTCCCCAGTTGTGTACGTGGTGCAGCAGGCAGTAAGGTTAAGGATGGAGACAAACACCCGTTCCACAAACACCTTAGTCTTTTTAGCCAATATTTTTAAGGACTTGGCACAAACCTAAGTAGCAATTACAAAGTTAATCAGAGGAAAAGTTGTCTGACTAAAACTGGAGGCATTAAGACCCTTCATCAACATGTGTGTTGGCAGGAACTCGGAATACACTTTTTTTCAGGGAATCTTAATTTACTAGTAAAATAGTAAAAAAGCCTGAGCCACCAAACAGCACTCACTGCCTCTATGCTCACTACCCAGAATCTCCCAATGTTTCCTGGTTAGCAATGGGGTAATGCAGCATTTCTTGGCATGTCTGTTCAAAGTGAAAAGCTTATCACAAGGTGGTTTTCTTGGCTATGACACTCCCAGCAGACTGTAGCAAGTGTCAACAGCAAACCCAGTGACGTGCCTTCCACTTTAATCGACAGATACACTGCATGCCAGAAACCAGCAAAAATATCTTTTTTTAATGTAACTTCTGAAAAGATTTCTAAAATTTGATCTATGAAACAGTTCCACAAAATAAACCACGTTCGCCCATGATGAGTTTGACTGTATTTAGATTACTTATTATATAAAGATCATTATCCCTGATATAAAACTGTCACATATTAAAAAAGACCCTATATGTAGATAAAGGTTCCCCAGGGAGTGTCTCAAACCCACAGCCATATTCCAGAGCTCTGTATATCATGTCTGGGGCTTTGGAGTTAACCAGAAGTCATACCAAAGTACACAGAAGCAGGCAGCTCGTTATTGACTTTGTTTCTGAGGAGGCTCATGTACATGATTTATTCAGGCAGCTGTAAGAAGCAGAGTGCTCTTCTGCAACATGCTCTGTGTTTGACAGACTCACAGAACAGTGTGCAGTGGTTATCTCAGTGCATTTGGTCAAATCACACCCTGGTTTTATCAGATCCATGCAAAAAAATAAATGAGCAGCATTAGACATGTTGCTCTGGTACAGCAAGTCCTTTTGGAAGAGGGCCACAACCAAAGCAGGGCAACAACGTGGTGGCTACTGCTAGGTCTGCACATAAATGTGGATTTTGAGTTCTTTTTTGGCACTATATATGTCTGGGCATTTCATAAAATAAGCCTTCTCTCTGCTGCTTTAATTTTGCTCACTGCCTTATATCAACTGGGCTGTTACAACAGTGGTTCATTCCTCCTTCAATAATTCTTGCTGATGTGCAACAACAGACAGCACTGACTCTAGATTCTCAGCCTGGCACAACTGTACATTTTCATAACTGAAATTAATCTCGTGCCTTATAGAATGTAGCTGTAGCAAGAACTTCAGATCAGGAACTCTAGCTTTTTCCACAAAGCAGGAATAATGATTACTTCTTAGGTGGGTGTGCACACATTCCTGTTTTATTAGCTAAGTCTCACAGAAGAAAGATTGCTCCATGAATGCCACCATTATTTCTCATGTACTAGCAAACCCTGGCAACATTACTGGCTATCCAAGGTTACTAATTTATCACTTTTTCAATCTGACTTTACTGCCATGGATTTATTATCTTTCTTTTTTTAAGTCAGCATCTGCAAAGTGTCCCCACTAACGTGGTGAAGCTCACTGATGGATCACATTTCAAACTCTTCCTTGCCCACCCAACCTAAAAGTCTTGAATATGCCACTGCAGCTGGTCTAGAAAAACCAGAGGTCACAAACCCTGATTTTGAGATCTATTCTGTAGGATTGCAATTCCTTTCCCAAACCACTATGAATTTCAGGTGTCTGTATAATTTGGAGATTCTGACACACAAGATAATCCATAAATTAAATCCTCCAGAGTATGCTGAATAGCAGAACAGAACACAGCAATACTGCTACTAAATCATCAGAATCACAAGTGGAAAGCAACAAACATCTGCTCTTCTATAGGTATGAATGGAAACAATGGAACATAGTAAATGAGCATGAAAATATCTCCTTGAGAAGAAGTATTATTAATCCACCAGCTTCAACTGACTAATCTGCTCATAACACCTTAATACTAATATCAAAATAAATTATCTGTTTAAATGGAACATTTAGTCTGCATCCAACACAGCCTTGTCATGTTGACACTAGTAAGTTAATAAACAAGTGGGTATTAAATTAGAATATGGGAATACACTGTTTGAATCATCTGAGGGGAAAATACATACTTTCAGTCATCATTTCAAATTGTTAAAAACCTATTAGACATTAAGATCACAGTAAATACACAACTTCAATATGCTCTAATTCTCTGCAATTTGTGAGATTTAAGCAAATATCAGTGAGAGTTTTAATTTGGATCCCCCAACAGCTAGACAGGATTATTGTGAGTGTAATAGTTTTATGTTCAAGTGGGATTCTGCTGTATTAAACTCTTTGTTAAACAAATCAGTCAAGCTCTCTCTCTGGAATTTTAATTTGCACCTTTGTAGATGAGCAGTGTTTCACTTTTAATGTTTGATTATCAGTATGTACTTTAAAGAGGAAAGATCTTACCACTTAATATGAATTTCCTTTCATTTTCACTTGAGCAGAACTAGATTTTAGTCCAAAAAGGTTATTCTTGCCTTTCGTTATGTATCTCTGAGCACTTCATTTGCAGTAAAAAATGCTCTGTAAGGAATATTGCCATGCTGTCAACCAAAATCTGCTTTCTGCCAGTGTTTGCTGCCATCTCAACTGTGCTTTACCAAGAGCAGGGCTCTCAGTAGTGTCACCAGCACTGGGCTGCAGACAGAATGCAGCTCTACACCTCCCAGGACAAGGCAGCTCACTGCAAGAACCTGCAGCTTTCTCAATGAAGTCTCACTCTATTTCTTTTCTGCCAGGTAGGAAGCACAAAAGCAGCTCACCTGAACTCACCCTGATTTTTACATTTGATTTCTTACTCTAGTTCCAGTCCAGAATTTGAGAAAAACTTCTAAGCCAAGGACCTCTCCATCCCCCTGGTTCCCTGGCCATTCCTTCCAGCTTTCACTCCAAGGCAAACTGCAGGCACACGACCTTTGTTGCTTTGCCAACAACCAGAACATCATCTCCAGGGTGCACAGAGCCCACAGCACCCTCCGTGGGCTGTGAGCTACTGACTGACCCCTGCAGTCCATTCTCACCCAGGCAGCACTCAAGGGAACTCTTTTCATCAGTAAAGATCTGAAGACCTTTCTTATATTGTAAAAGAACAATTATGTCACTGTCTTGTTTCCCAAGAAAGACTAAAAGACTGTAGACTAATAATAACCGATCAGTTGGATATTCTGAAGGGCTGCAAAACACCAGTTTTTGCTCTAAATAATGCTGTGTAAAACCCAGTCTTTGGTCTCATGCATCCAGTGGATGTTCTGGGTATTGTGGAATATCCAGATATTATGGGGCAGCTCTCTCACTCTCTCTTCTGATCTCCCTTTGTCTCATGTCCTGACCAGACAGCCCCAATTCTCGAAAAATATTGCCAATAAAAGATTAATCACAATTAATCCCCTTGCCACAACTTTGCTTTCACTGTTCTGTCATTTTCCAGTAAAACCCTTCTCTGCCAAAACTGCTCATCCAGCTCTGGCTGCTGCTGGGATGCCTGGAGAGTCTCAGTGGAAAATTAAACATCTCAGTGTTGGACGGGAGCCTATGATGAAGGCACTGTTAGCACAGAAACGAGCACTGAGTGCTAAGTATGAACATGCAACCACTTCTGACCTTCTCCAAGACACTGCTGTGGTCTCTTGTGGGAAGGATGCAGCTTATTTCACTCATGATGGATCAGGAGATCCATTCCAAACCTCTCCTGTTCACTACACACTGCCTAACTTTCCCAAACTTTCCTTCAAAGGTAAGATTTAAGTCCTAGCTAATGTCACTCTTAATTAGAAATGAGTAATGACATACCTTATATAAGATTTGATTCCCAACTTCAAAAGGAGCTACCTAGGTTTGTTTGGTGTCTTTACTTTGAAGAAAATGTCTTTTATTACTTATTTTAGTACAACACATTAAAATCAAATATCTCCTGTAGCAAAACGATTCAAGTCCCTGGAACTCAAATAATTTTCTAATAAAAAATGCATGAGACAAATAAATGCACTTTATGTTCCACAAGAAAAGGCAGTTTCAACAGGCTAATGCTCAGAGAAAATTCATTTTATCAACCAGCCATTTCATTCTTTGGTGCTGTTACAAGCTCCCCACGGTTGCTAAGCAACCATAATTCATCGTACCTTTTAATGGATACTCTGCTACTGCTGAGAACATTAAGGTGAAGAGAATAAATGCCTTGGGTGAATCTTGAAATCTTTCATTATGCATGTCATTCTATTTCTGTAATGCTATAATGCTGAAATGTTTCTGTGGCAGGAAACTGAGTTGTGGTAATTGCATATTCCACTCATATATGTTTTGTAAGCAGAGCAGCACGTACTTGTCTAAAATGAGCTATTTCTAACATGATTGAAATTGGACTTTTCTACTTCTAAAGGTAGTAAATAAATCTGGAGGGGGGCGGAAAACCAACCCAAAAAAAAAAAGAATGAGTCTGGAGTAAAATGTCTTGAAATTTTCAGCAAGAGTGACAAAATCCTATGGCAGAAATGGAAAGTCATCAAACAGGCTTGATTGCAACACCAGTGGTATGTGAATATACACTGCAGGACTGAGAATGCCAAAAGAAACACAATCAGAAACCACACGGCCCATGCAACCTGAATGCCTTTCAAATTCATGCTGCTCAACGACAGGTACAGGTGTGCTAGAGACCAGGCACCTCTCCCTGCTATGAACACAAACCTCAGGCTTCAGTTGAGGGCAGACAATGAATATAATGTGCATTTCCCACCTGGCTGTCCAGGGCCTTTTCTCCTCTGGAGAAGGATTTCCTTTCCAAGGGGCACTGACAGCAATGTGCTGCACAATTCAGTTTGTGGTTGGCAAATAAATACTCAAGACATTCTAAGGTAAGATAGAGTGCTGGGATGCTTCCAGTGATGGATAGCCCTACAAAACCCTAAGATGGATTTTGGTTTATGGGTTCAACCTGCATTTCTGATCCTCATTATCTTCTCCTTCAGACCCGTGCATGCCAGGTGATGTGCTCCTAGAAAAGCAGCTACACTCAGATAAGACATAAATGAGTTTTTCCTTGGTTTGAACATTAGATTCGGGTTTGTATCTTCTACCTTTTAGAAAGAATACAATTAGCCTTGGAGGGAAACTTGTCACATTTTTCCCTATGTACCTTTGAACTTCACTTTCCTCTTTACATGCCTGGGCTTGTCATTGGAAATGCTAAATGACAAGCAATATTTTCAGTTCTCTTAACCGTTTACAGCATTCCCTTACCACAGGCTGGTGACCTCTAACTCCTCTTGAAGCTGCATGGGCAGTAATCCTGCATTGGGCAAGGAGGACTCTGAAGGACAAGCTGGAGAAGGTGCTAGAGCACAAGTCTTATGAGGAGTGACTGATAAAACCAGCATTGTTTAACCCGGAGCAAAGGAGGCTCTGGGGAGACCTTCTGGCTCTCCACAACTCCCTGAAAGGAGGCTGGAGTCACAGGGGGTCAGGCTCTGCTCCCAAGAAGTGTCAGGACAAGAGGAATTGGCTTCAAGTTGAGCCAGGGGTGGTTTAGGTTGGACGTGAAGAACAATTTCTTCCCCTCCAGGGTTGGCCAGGCTTGGCTCAGGCTGCCCAGGGCAGGGTGATCCCTGGAGGGGTTTCCAAGCCCCACATGTAGATGTGGTGCTGAGGGACATGGGTCAGTGGTGCCCTGGCAGTGCTGGGTTGGACTTGATGATCTTACAGATCTCTTCCAACCAAAATAATTCTAGAATTCCATGAATTCTTGAGCTCTTTCAGCTCCATCTGTTTTGATGTTGAAAAGAAAGTTCAAAGTCAAACCTTTTGCTTATTCTCTCCAACTGCCATTGAGTGGTGCTTTAAAACTACCTTCACTAATCTGCAATTTTTTATATGACTACTGAATTTCTGAGTGTTTTGGTAATACTCTTCTTCCATCACATTGACTGAAGGTGGAAGACCTTTCCCTAAGAAACCTTTTGAAACCTGTTTCTCAGGAAAATGATCTGGAGAAAGAAGGGGAAGATGTTGCACATACATACACAGGTGGAAAAGAAACTGATGGGCTTGCAGGATGGAGCTAGAGATCTGCATCAATCTAATCTAAGTGCTAGTACTTGCTGAACAGCACAAGGGGAAATCAATACATGGTAGTAAAATGAGTAGGAAAAAGTTAGGAGGTTCCAAATCTGTGGTGAAGGAAAATTAAAACAATTATGACAAGTTATTTCTTTAATTTCTTCTGCTCAAGTATACACACAACTCTACTTTGCACCAAAACAAAGCACACTTGACTTTTCTGCTCCCCTTTTCATTCCCTCCTTATTCTTTTTGTATCTACTTGTAGTGACAAAAAACCCCCAAGAATGTGTGTTTTAAACCCATTATCTGATCATTTTCCAGCAAGGAAAACGTTGCCTTTCCTCAAACCACTGATGTTTCCTCCAAAAAATCATCCACCAAAATAACAGGGCGAGATAAAGGAGCAGGAGCTTTGCTGCCAGATTTTGAAAGACTCTTTCACCCTTGTAAATGTAATTTCCTGATGCAAATCACTCCCTCCCTTTGCTCCAAACATTTGCTATTGCAGTTTCATTACTGGAGTCTGCACACACCTGAAAAAAAACCTCAAAAATGTGTTCTTTTCTGCTGCTTAGAGGATCCCTGTGAGCAGCTACAGCCTGGAGAAGTCTTAGAAGGTTGAACACTGAATCACTTCTGACTGCTCATATTCTGCTCAATTAGGTTATCAGAACTACAGGAACAAATAGGGGCTTCCATGTGGGAATAAGAGATGTGGAATCATAAAAGACATACTTCAAAATCTTCATGAAAACCACTTTGTTACATTGCTTGGAATCACTTAAGGAAATCTACATAAAGACAGGGGTGAATCCAAAGGTTTGTGTCATCTTATGACATTTTAGGTGCAGCAGTATGATGCAGGCTACATATAACTCTCCAAAGCTGTATTTCTCTTGAATTTACTTGTGAATCAGTGAGGGCTGATCAAATCTGCAATTCCTAAAGTCAAGAAAATGCACGCCTAGGAAATTCTTCTGTGGCAAACCTGCTTTGGCCAATGTCTTGCAGTTTATCGAGGGTCAAAAATAATATAATAAAAGAATGGAGAATTAATATTTAAAGCTTCACTGTGAAATAAAGAAAGAGGATCCTGAATATCATTTATCAAAGTGGGAAGAGAACAGCAAACTGAGCCCTAACCACTGGAAGGTCACAGCCAATAACGCTTCTGCAAATAGAAATGGGTTGCAGAAGTATCAAATGCAAATTACTGTTTGCTGGAGAATTTTAATAGAGCTCTACGTCACATTAGAAAGTGGTTAATTGTAACCCCATTTTAATAACACCATCTGATTAAATGAACAGACGCCTTGCTGATCGCAATTACAATCTGGCAGACTGCATATTTATTTACAGTTTGGTTTCCTAAAACCATAAGATAAAAAAAGGAAACTCTATTCAGCTTGTCAGCAAACGATAATTATTGTGTATCCTTCTGTCAAGATTCTGCATAAAACTTTTGGTTCTAAAATGGAGCTAATTATAACTACATCAACATTTTCCATCCATGCCTGCTATCCCTCCCTCCCTGCTGCAAACAGGAGGAAAAACTTCTGAGTAACATTTGTTTCTCTATTTTAGCTTTTCTATCCTAAGTTATTGTTAGAATACAGATGAGTCTACTCAATGAAAATATTATTTATGGCAGTGTACCCTCCTAGCCCAGCACTCAAGCAAAGCCACAGGATTAGGACTCTATTGGGTTTTTTTTTTTCTCCTTTGGCATTAACGCCTTGAATATCACCTGAAAAACTCTTTCCAAGTGTATGATGTAGCTCATCTTCTCCAAAGTCTGTTTATTGTAATTTATAACCTCTCACAAGAAACAATTTGCCAGACAAACACAAACTGAGTCCCAGTGGCTGAACACCAGTGTTTGTATCAAGCAGTTATAGAAATTACATCTCAAAGGAAGGGCTATTAAATCATCCTGGGCAGGATTTTCCCACATGCCAGTGTTCCAGTGCTTTCACCCTACCTGGCAGACTATCCAGATGACATTACAAGAACTTTTTCTTTCCCCAACCTTCACCCCTTGCTCATTTTTATCCCATTATTTGCTGTGGCACTCCCTAAGTATCTCTTCCTTCAGCCTAACTTTCTAAGTAATGGCTGATGATAAATAAATACAAGACTTAAAATATGCACATAAGCAATTTCATAAAATAACACAGTACAGCTGAACCTTCAAGAAGAGTTATTTTGCTCAGTGTGGGTTATGGGCTAATACAATCTGGATCATGATTCCATGCTAATAAGATTTGGGAAAAGCTGATTATTTTTCTACTGTTTCTTAAATGGTCAAGTCAGCTGTGAACCAAAACAGTCTGAGTTAATATACATCCTCTTGATTATTTATTTCCTAGCTGCTCCATCAACATCAATTACCTATCATTCACTCTTAGATAAATATACATTTTATAAATATAAATATATAG
>JAOEGS010004296.1:17574-42267 GCA_025447755.1 Corythornis vintsioides
GCTCCATCAACATCAATTACCTATCATTCATTCTTAGATAAATATACATTTTATAAATATAAATATATAGAAATAAGCACAGTTTAAATATAAAAATACATAGAAGACAACTGAAAAGATGAAATGCTCTGCTCACCTCCACTGACTGCTGGGGTTTATGCATACAATGAAGTAGGTGCATTTTGAAGGCTGAGGACCTGCACCCAGAGCTTGCCTGAGGAGTCTGGGCAGTTGTTATTAGAGGAATTATCTAAAAAATCTTAGATAAACAGCTGTCAGAAATGACAAACATATGGAGCATCCTGCTTTCAGGGAGATGACCTTTTAAAGTCCTCCCTCGGACTAGAAACTTGGGGTTCTTTTTGGACCAGTTTCTGGGATTTGGTGAGTACCAAGGGATTAAGGCTGCACTGAGCCAGGATCCCAGAGGTCACAGTGCTCACATAATTTTTTCCTGCAGCACAGCTTTGCTGCACTGTCTTAATGGTGCAAGAATCAAAAAAATAATGATCATTTCAAAACACCACACAAGAGGATATTCCTCCTCTTTGGTCTCGTTACAGCTTGCACTGGTTTTCCAATGTGACAAAGAAAAGCACTTTGGAATGGTGATGGCAGAGTGTGGGTCTCTACTGATGAACATATTTGTTGTTACACCCTTAATAACCTATAATCTAAAAATCTAAATTTTGCCATTTATGAACGAATGAAAGCAGCTGCTACAGAGCTACTTCTTGTTTCTGCTGAGACTCCAGGAATTCCCCTGTTAGAGTTGGACAGGAGCAACATTAGGCCAGAATATTCCTGATTGTCCTTGGGACTTGTCTCTATTTGTGTACTGTGAATGATATTGTATTGGCTCTTCATAAAGCAAATGTCTTTCTCTTCTACAATCTAGTACTTGACAGACACAAGGGACTGCAATTGCAATCACCTAGTTGTGCTGTTATTAGTGCATTACTCTCTTAGCTAATTACTGACCACAAAGCACTTTGAACCACCAGAGAGGAGCTGCAGAGAACAGAGTGCTGCCAGGGTGAGTTTTCAAAGGCTGTGGTTTATTTTTTCTAGACAAAAAAAAAAAGAACTTCTAAAAGTTTTGCCAGTGGTTATTTCACACTGTACACTTTCTGTCAGGCAACTTAAGCTGCACTTAATATCCAGATCAGCACTAAGCCTATTGCACTAAACACTTTTTATGCTACTTCATAAGAAAGGGGAGTGTAATAAAAGTCATTAAACTGAGATCCCACACTGGAGTATTAGGGCATGTGTAGGAAACTGAAGCTTAGTTACAGGAGTTAATCTCTGAAGTTCTTTCTGTGTGAATGAAGGCAATCTTAAAGTGTATTAGAAGGAAGTCCCATCTCTGAATAAAAAAAAAAAAAGTGTGTTATATTCTCATTAAGGGCCTGATCCTGTAAATCATTGGAGTTTTTTTTGCTAAAGGAGCACAACATCTAATTGCAAATGCAAAAAACCCCAACATTTCCATCACCCTGCCATGTGACTGCATTGATTAAACCCTTTGCATCTACTTCCATAGCTAGACTGTAGTTTCAGGCTCTGTTTCACACACGATATGGAGCCACAATTTGGGGACAAGTGGGATGTTGCAGATGCTACATCCTGTCTTTTACATTCCCTTTCCAGCAGAGGGCTTCAAGTGATTAACAATGGGATACATAAATACATATATACACATAGATATGTTCCTACACATCCATGGAAAATGAAGAACATTCATTTTTCTATTTCATTGTCCAAACACAGAGGCAGCAGAATGCACACCATGCCCTAAGTGTAGCTCCAAGGTGAGTGAGGCTCCAGAGATGCTAAGTTGCTGAAGCACAGCAGAGGAGGTTGAGAATTTACAGGCTGTCCCCAGTAAATCCCAAGGTGGGAAAGGCACAATGAACCTGTATAAATGGGGCAACAGGGGCAGAAAACCATCTACAAAGAATCTTTTTGCTATTGAGAGGATAAGGGGAGGAACAGACATACTTCTACCTTAAGCATTTCTTAATTGCCTTGAGAAGGAACAAGGGATAAAAATAAGAAATCAGTTCTTTGTTGATTATTTCTCCAAATCAAAAACTACTACCCAGTAGACTGTTTTAGACTTTTTTTTCTCACCTTCATGCTGCAAAATTCAGTGGAAGATTCAAGCAATGATGCTTAAAGTTCTGTAAAACTATTAAAACAGATAAAAAAAACCCTGTGAGACTATATATTGGACCTTTTAAATTCCTTCAACCCAGAAAATACAAGGCAGCCAAGAATGTGACTTTTCTCCTAAAGTGAGTTAAAAATTCTGCTACGTATCTATGACTCTACCCAGATGAGGAGAACTCACACTCCACTCCACCATGACACCAGCATGAAGCTCTGGGTTGCAGGCACCCCAGCCTTCTGCAGAGTCATGCAGCACTTCCCCAGCATGCAAGTAGCAGCTTGAGTGAAGACAGTGCCACAGTGGGACCTGTTTCACCCACACCAGTCATCCTTCCACTCCCTGAACAAGATGGGAAGAGCTGATGAACACAGCACAACCCCACGGGGGGAAGGGGGTGAAGCCTTCCCCACTGCTTTTGAGTTTCAAAGAATGCAGATGTGCCTCTGAACAATGGAGGGGGTGGAAGGAGAGGGGAGGCTACTCCACCTGATGCACAAACCTCTGCCTTTCATCTGTGCTGTGGGCTTCTCCTTCCTGTTTGTCTGCACAAAAGCATCTTCAGGGTTTTTGAGAGAGACATTTCACTTCTATTCCATCTACAGGTCTTAAGATCACTAAGAATTTTTTTTTTCCTTTCTCTTTTTTTTTTTTTGCCAAGACTGAGTCTTCAGAAACATTTCATTATCTTGCTGCTCTCGACAACTACATGCAACGTTAAAAGCAGCAGATTAAAGTCAACAATCTCTGCTGCTGAAAGCCCTGAATTTCTGACATTTTCTGAGAGTTATGTTTTCTCTATTTGCATACTCTATTATCTGTTTTGTTTGACACTTGCAGCTATGATGCTGCTTATGCATTAATCACTCCTGTGAGTACTTCACATGTGAGGTGCTGTATAATCTACCACCCGCGAGTGAAAGCTCTCCCTCTCTGCACCACATTTGTCATGTCTTAGACTTTAAGCAGACAGACACAGCCTAAGAAACAATAATTAATACCACTATATATATTTTTTCTTACTGTTTTTTCATGTAACAAATTCCTATCAGACAATGGGTAACCACTATGAGAAAGATTCAAAGCTTTTTCTGCAGAAAGCTGTTTTCAAAAGTAAAATATGCCACGTTGTTATTTCTTCTTGAAATAAAAAAAAGAGAGCTCTAAAAAGAGCTCTGGTCATTTCTGTACAATTATTTTCCTACATTAACGAGCAAATATTTATCTTTAAGGTAAGTTCTTAGTACTTACAAAGTATAGCTTTTTCTTCTGGTCTGGTAAAGCTAAGTTCAAGAAAAACACTAGTCACAGACATTTGCACAGCAGTTCTAGTCCTTTCTCCCATACTTTCTTCCACTCAGATATCTCTTGGAAGGGAAAAACTTAGAGGTCCTACCAGTTGAGGTGCTCCCAGTGATGTTCCCCTTACTACCTATGAACAGCCCAACGTTTACAGCCAAGAACCCATCAGGACCAGTGTGACCCAGGCAGGTTCTGTTCCTCTGCTGTGCTGGAGAGGATCATTAGACCCATCCATGGCAGAGCACATCTTTTTGAGAGATGCTCCATGGCCCAGAGACCAGCCTTGGACCTTCCATGAATGCTGAGTTTCTACCACTGAGAAACTGCATGTTCTGTTTCCACTCTGCTTTTATACAGCTGGAATTTCTACACATTGGATTAATGCTTCTTTTTGTAGCACAGGGAAAAGCCTTCTACTAGCAAATATGCAACATGCAGGTTTTTTATAAAACCTTGATCAAGTTACATCTTAATCAGCTCCTCTACATCCCTTTTCTGTTGTCTTTCTGATGACAGCAGAGTGGAGCAGACATCAGAAGTAAGGAAAGAGAAACATGATGTCCCAGAGCCCTTGATGGAATAAATCATCATCATTCTGCTGAAGACAATGAAGTTATGCCAAGTGACATCAGCTGAGCATGTGGCTGTGTACCCCTGTGGCTGACATGTACACTAACTACTCTGAAATTTTGCCACACAAGGCTTTTTGCAGTGAGAAAATCCAGCTTGTAAAATCTGGTGGCTTTTTATTTTAATTAAAAAGGAAAAAAAAAAAAAAAAAGAAATAAAGTTATCTTGCAAGAATACAAAATTGTTCAACAGGAGAAAAAAAAAAAAAAAAGAAAGAATCAATCTAAAAACTTGAACACAAGATGTTCCTTGACCTTAGCTTTATGATTTGGTGGATCTGATGGCAATAACTCACTGCAATGAAATTTGGGGTAGCAGCAGGGCTGTGTAGCATAACAGTAAATTTTGATGTAAACCCAAGCCCAGAGCCTGGTAATGAGGCACAAATGTGAAGTATTCACAAGAGACTGAAAGGATCTTCCAGCACTGGCATGGAATACAAGCCAGAAAAAAATATTCAAGCATGATTCAAATCTCAACACTTAGGCTAGAAGGGGCAAATTAATTTGGTTTTTTTTTTTAATGGGAGTTTTTCATATTGTTCATCAGAAAAAGTAATTCTGTTTAACTCAGTAGTTCTTAAAGGTGCCCCCCCCAAAAAATATAAATATCAACCACATAGGGCAGCCTCAAGATGAGTCATGAATACTGAATTTAAACCACTATGTATGAAACTGGTAAAACAAAATCTCTTAAATACCTCCCAGCTACAACAACAACAATCTCCTGGATGGGATTTATTAGCAGCTGCACTGTGAATATGAAATACTTGCTTCATTCTACCTGAGATGAAAAATGGGGAAGAAAAAAAAGTAGCTTTCTACCCTGTTACACAGTGCCACATTTTGTTTAAGATATTACTCTTTCATGGGCTGCATAGCTAAAAAATATAATTCATGAAAAAAAAATGTGTAATGCAATTGTTCAGGCTTTGATGAATTGGGGAATAATGTTAAATAATTATTCATTGCCTTTATTCTTCTGTCAGAGTGTGGGGGGAAAAAAAAAAGCAGTTCTTTTATTGCTTTTTTTAAAAATCAGGACATGGGCCTTTGTGACATGCATTTTATTTTAAACTAATGCTTCTATTATTCCACATCTGAATAATTATAGCTGACATCATCTGCTCTTCCATGTCCTGGAAGATCTTTAGCTCTAGTCCACTGTTACATATTTTATGCATTACATGAAATAAAATACCTCAAGATTTGGAAAATATTTATTTTAAAAACAGCAATGAAATTGTCTGTAATCACATTTTCTGCTCTGCTTTGAAAGCAGCATTATTCAATATGCCAGTGGTCTTTTCCATAAGAGCAACATATTAGAAATTCATGCTGCTCTAATATATCTGAATTCATTGATGTACTGCACTCCCTATAGACCCAAAGAAACATTTTTGCTTCAGTTTCATATGTCCTGCACATTACCTACTGATGTGGTGGTTGTCAAAACAGTTGTACAGTAGCCTTTGAATTCAAAGTCTGCCTTGACTGTATACTAAAAATGACAATAAACCTAAGTATATATATTATGCTGACTTTTGTTGCCAGCAGAAGAAGAGCATTTGGGAAATAAATCCCCTGATTTTATTGCCTTTTAACATCTTTTCCACTTGAAACTTCAAACCCAGAAATTTGAAGCATTTCAAGAAACTAAAATCTCTTTTATTTCTTTCTTGTAAATTTTCTATAGCTTACCATCATGAGCCACATTTTCAAAAAGATCAGCATAAGACTATAAATGAAAGTATTCCTAAAATAGTGCTGGGTTTTTTTCCCCTCTATGTAAAAACAGCACTGTGATTTTTAACCCTGGTTTCTTGTGGGGAAAGAAAAAAAGCAATCATCTATAGGATATACTAAAGAAACTGAAATGTCTATAATTTTGTTGAGAAAATGAACACCTGCTAAAGTTCATTTTATAGAACACACCCCAGAATGCATTTTTTTACAACAAAACACATTTTTATGGAGCTGGTATATACATCCATTTGTCTGCAAGTGGTGGAAGGGTATTTCTGGTGATCCTTGGAATATTCCAAGAAAATTCATGCAAATGGAGACGTGCTGGAGTTGGAGCTGACCCAAGCCTAGCAGTAAATCAGGAAGAGATCCCTATTCCACTATATAGGAACTATAGAACCAGCAGTAAATCATCTTTCAACAGCTCCATGTCTATCTGGATCTGCTTAAGAAGCAGGAATAGAAGTGATGTTTATTTTGAAGGACGACTCAGCTCCCACATCAGGCCAACCCTGCTGGGGCTGCCCGTGTTCCTACCAACCACGTGCCACGTTCCCTCCAAACTCTGTCGACTTCTGAACCCCCAATATTCAGATATAATGAGCATCTAAATAACTCTGTATGTGACAGCCCAGTCTAAATTAATGCCTGTGCCTCTGTGTCACCTACGCAGAAATACACAAACACAGAACCACTATGTGAGCTGACAGCAGAATAATGAGAAAGAGACATTGTACTGATTTTTTTCCTTTTTTTTTTTTTTTCTTTTTCTATCTTTAAGTAGTGGAGGTATCAATCAAAAAAGCTTCAAAGAAGGCTAATTCCAAGTATCAGCCTCAGTAAATGGCAATGGGAAATTTTCATCTCCCAGCATTGTAAAAAAAAAAATTCAGGAAGAATTCCCACAGTGTAGAAAAAAAAATAAATCTGTAAGAAGCTGATCCCTAATAAGAATTCACTGAGCTGGTAGTGGGCTCTTATTGTGTGTGCTTAAGCACTTCCACAGAGGAGAATTCCTCAAGAGCTTGGGGCAAATCCTGCAATCCTCACTCAAAAGGATTTGACCTGCAGCTTGGAGGGAGAGCTGCCCAGCACGAAACCAGGACCTCAAATGGGGGCAGTTTTGAAGGGGTTTCAGGAGGGGTGCATCCTTCATTTTCAGACTGTCCAAAATGACAGAAATCCTCATTGGAAAACACTTGGTACTTGAGATGAAAGACAAATTCTGTGTTCAATGTAAATTATTTTCCTGTTTTGCTTCTGAGTTCTCTGTGTTTCCTTCCTCTTGTTTCAGTAGCATTAATTAATACTTTGTCTATAGAAACACCAATTGAAAACCACTCAGTGGTTCTAACACAGACCAAAAGGAAAGTTTTACTGCTAAAATCCCTAAAAAGAAGGATGTTGAAAGTGAAAAAGAAAAAAAATAATCAAATAAATAGAGCAAAATCAAACAGAGGCACACTGCACTGCAGATGAATTTGTCCCAGTATAAGATTGCTGAAGATGTGAAATTAATTAGGGATAGAGAACAGGCAACAGACTCATTTCTAAGAATAATTTTTCTAAAAATACTCATTAATGCCCTGTAAAATGAAGCAAGATACATGGTTTCCAAATACACTAAGCAGTAGTTGATACACCAGAAATTATATGGCACCCAGGGTTTAGATGGATTGGAGAAACTTAAATGTTATTTTCTACACGAGGCAATATAAAAGTGATTTAGTCAAGTAGTTGTTAAATGGATCAGAGTTTGATGACATAGTAAAACAGAAACTTGGAGATGAGTAATAGCAAGAGAAAAGAGTCATACTGAAGAAAAAATGTAAAAGGTTATGGTTTAGAAAGAAGAGCTTCAAAGCTGAGCATTGAATGCTAACCCTACAAAACCCTCTGTCCTCCTCCACCAGTAGGAAGCCAAAAGGACAATGGGGCCATTCTATGCACTGAAGAATTCACTGAAATTATCTCCCTCCAGTTAATTTCTCTCCAGTTATCAACTTCAAATCAGTCTGACTATGGTGCCAAACAGCATTTGAACTGTACAAATCAGGGTGTTAACATCCCAATAACATGACATGGGGCTTAATCTCCTTTACAGACAAGCCAGCTTGAGTTAAAACCATTGCTAGTTAAAAGGCTCTCGTGTGTGCAAAGGGCATGGAACTTAGGGATAACAGTTGACTTTGCCCACGATGCTCCAAGGATCATGCTTTATTGAACAAATCCTCAGCAATGACTGTTACAATTTAGTGCATATTCTTCTTGACTGCTGATTTTCATTTTTCCTGATCTTCCCAACTCCCAATAGCAAAATTGCCTCGTTAAATTATTGAGCTTTTTTGTATTTGCCCTCAACACAGTCATTCGCTGTGAGCATCTCCAGACTCTCAAGGCCCTTTGTTCAGAGCTTGTTGCAAGAAGCTCCAGTGGCACATGGGAGCTGAAGAGAATGCACAGTGCTCCTCCTGACTGGAGCACCAAGGTTGCTCTTACTTTTTCAAGTCATTTATTCTCAGAGTCCCACACAAACTTGGCTCGTGCTCTTCAACGCGCCCCGTCGGCTTTGCAGAAATGCAAGCAACGTTCAGAACCTTCCCATGAAGTATATTTCTATTTCTCCATGAAAAACTGCCTCTCCCTCCCTCCTCCCATTATCGAACATAACCCCAGGGTCAGATTCTGACCTCAAACACAAAGCTTGCAGCATCCCAGTAAATCAATACCAACTAAGCAGCACATAAGAAGCCAAGACGAGCCCCCCTTCAGTACAGCTTGTTGGACATCCTCAGAGGGAATGCAGAGCTCCTCAAAATCAAGGCAGCTTTATTTTAATGAAGTTGCAATGAACCCCCGTGACAAGGCACATTTTGTGATAAAATAACTGTATTCCAGCCCCCACACTCCTGGCTTTGGGGCTGTTACTCTGATGGGGAGCTGAGCCTAGATCCTTCACACCCCCCAAACCTCCATGTGCTGCCTCAGCTCCTGGGTTCTCAGGACTTAGATATTTCTCTTTTGGGTGATGTGATGGGGAGCTACCAAGCTGGAAGCCTAAACAGCCTCAGTCCCTAAAAACTGATCCTTCAGTGAGAAGCCCAGACCCTGAGATCTGTAGGAACAGCAGGTCCCTAAGTTTGGGTGCCTGGATCTGCAGATCCTGGGCAGCCCATCTAGCAGAGTGCTCGAAGTCCTGTGAGCACCACACAACACCAGCCCCAATCCTCTTCCATGGGATTCAGTGTGAAATAATCTTGTCTGGAGCAGCTATGTAAGCAGTATACTAATTATTTGTAGAGCCCACTTGAAAATGTAACATGTAAAGTAGCTCTGCAGTTGTTGCAAGCAATTTAACATTCAAAGAAGTGATTTATAATATCAGGCTTCCCAAGATTACGACCATAATGACTATCTGACAGACTTTATAAGCAAATCGTCCAGTCATTTCAATTGGATTCTGGCTGGCTAAGGACTGGGAACTGCAAAAAGGCTGTAAGATTTGGCCTGGAATCAGAAATAACATTTGCTGTTTTCCAAACGTGCCGTAAACAAAAAAGGAGATATTAGATTTTTGTACATCTCTCAGCACATGCAAATGAGAATGGAAAGAGCCTCGTCAGGCAAACACAGAACAACAGCCATCTGGATCCAAACCCTGCTCCAGTGGAAGTCAAAGCCTTGAGCCTCCTTTTGTCATTAGTTACATCCATGTAAACCTGGAGTAATTCTACTCAAGGTGGTGAGAAACCTGCAGGCTTGGAGGAACTCAGCCAGAAAACCTGCCCTGCCTTCAAAGGGGGGACCATTTGACACAGGGAGTCCAGAGGCAGGCCAGCTCACTCCATGACTTGAGTGGGGCAAGATCTGGCCCCTCAGAGGATTTCAACCAGGTCTGGCTTGCCACGAATTCACAACTTAGAGCACAAAGGAGAGGCTGAAATCACTTACCACAGAGAGGGAGTTGGAAAGCAGCGTCCCATCTTGGCCAAGCATGTTGGAAACTGTGATTTCAGGTAGATCCATGTTTTGTGGGTGGAATGGAAGGAGGCCGTTGTGGTTCATGGGATGACACAGAGAGTGGTACCCAGACTCTATCTCATTCAAGTGCACCAGGGAGTGGTCAGGCAATGATGGAGGAGTTATAGGAGGTATATTAAAATCTTCACTTTCGAGACTTGGGCCAGGAAAAGACTGGAAAAAAAACCCAAACAAACAGGCAGTGCTATGAAAATCATATCAACACTGATCAAGGGTAATAAGAAAAAGTCATCCAAAAACAAACAAAAATATCCCAACTCATTTATTTCTAAGCAGGCACTTCAATTTAACAAGAGAACATTTTAAACACCCATATATTATAACAGAGGAGTTTCACCATTATGGATGGAAGAAAAATTGCCTCTAAGGCATAAGAATCTCTGCTACTTTCACAGCTTCCATTAGAAAGAGATTTTTCTTTAAAGAAGCTGAATTCAAACAGATTTCAAGGGTCCTATTAAAATCTTCCAAGAGTGTTCATCTAGGTGAATACCTTTTTCATGGGAATTGTGGAAAAGGGAATGCAATTTATAAAATTAACATTGGCTCAAAATGGTTCATAAGACTCCCTGCTTCTCAGATCAAGAATTACAGAGTGAAGAAGAAAGGTACTGCTTTTGGGCTTACAGGAGAGCCCTGCATTTGTTCTGCTACAAAGAAAAACAAATAAATACAGAAATGGTATATTCTTTGGAGGAAAATACTTTGTGTTGATAAAAATACAGTTGTGGGGTCTCAAACCCACTGAGTTTTCCTTTCTTCATCTGTAAACTCAACTGTTCACACACTTTGTCAGTCAGCTAAATGAGTTACCTTTAATCTTCTGTTCCCTGCTGCCATTAAGTCACCCAACTCAATCTGATCCAAGGAAAAGCCACAGGCAAAGGCAGAGTAAATACACCAAGGTGGATAACTGTGATTATTTACCCACGTTCTTCCTACAGCAGGTAGGCTCATTTGGGGGGATAAGGGTGGACATGCCTCTGTCTCTTAAATTATACGATACACAGTGGAAATCAAGGGTTAAAGGAGTGAGTTGCAGTGGATCAGTTGCTCTGCTCTCTTCTGAGGAGCCACAGTTCTCATCTCCTTTGCACACCCTACACCCATAGTTTTACAGCACAGAGACCAGGTCCACCCTTCCAGCATCCTTCTCTGGGGGCTGCTTTTGTTAACTGTGGAAACACAAGGATTTAAATACATCCTGCTCCTGCAAAGCTTCTCCAGGAAAGAAAAAATGAGGGCACAATTTCAAAGAGCAGCTATTAGAAGTAAAAGGACAGGATGGTATATGAAGTCATGCAGAAGGATAAGGGCAGAATCAATGGCCAATTAGAAACCAAGGGGTTTTTTCACCAGTCACCACAGCAGCAGTGTCCTCCCGAGGTGACTCTCCTCTGTACAACTCTGCAGCAAACCCAGCAGATCCCAGCAACAAGGCTGTTGCAGCTGTGCATGGAGGGAAGGAGGTGAGAAGAAGCCACATGCTTCTCCTGACCATTGCAGCTACAAGCTTCCAACACCCACTCCTACATTCCTGCTCACCTCTCCTTTGTGAGGAGCTGTCTGGGGTGCCCTGACCCAGTGCTGGCCACGGGCTCTTCTGAATCCTTCTTACCTTCTTCCCAAAAAGGCATTTAAGAGAACTCCAGCAGAAGACCAGGCCTGAGGTTTCCCTGCAGCAAGAACTCCCACTCCTAGGCCAGTCACCACCCTGTCCCAATCCCTGAGCTACCTCAGAGCATCACTTCTTCTAACCCCAGCCCTTTCTCTGGAATTTCTAATGAAAGGAGTTATCTCCCATCAAAAGCATTAGGGAAGGCTACACACCCTGTATCCAATTACAATTCATATCTACAGCTCATTCATATTAATAATAAATGGTGGCCTGTAGCTGCAGCTCTGGTAGGTTTTTCTTGGGTGGGGGGAGAAGTGTTAGGGGCTTTCTGCCCATTCCAAAGGCTTTTTCCTTCATAGCTGGCTTTACTGTCAGCAGGGCTTTCTCTATTCAGAAAGACAAGGAACAGCTCCTTTTCATTCTGCTGGTCACACAAACACCAGCAAGCTTGCCCTTGCACTTCTGAATAAAAAGGGGAAAGAAAAAAAAAAGAAGAGTAGCAGTAAATGCTTTATTTACTTTACCACAGAGCTGCCAGGAACTTTGCCAGTGGTTTTGCTTTCATCTGGTGACTGTGGGAGTGGATGAGGTGTTTATCAGCTCTTCAGTTGAGGGGAACTTCCTGGACCTTTATTACATTCCAGAGTGAAAGCCCTCTACAAAGCAACACCATTAAACACCCTGCCTAGCACTGAACAAGCAGCCTTTAATTTTACTTTATTACCAAGAGGATTTTCATTGTAGTTGTATTTATTATAAACACATTTCTGTATGTTTCAGATGGGAGCTGCACGGTGGGAACCTCAGAGCTGAGCATCCTTAAATCTGGAGTATTTACAGACATAAACTGTGAAAAACCTCTCTGAATCAAGCATGTCTTCCCAAATATAAAGGACAATATTGTCTGTTTCTGGTTAAATATTTGTGATGTTTCTGCCTCAAATGATGGAAACTTCCTCAATCAGCTGCTCTTTGAGATGCCCACTCTGAGATCAAGAGATCTCATCATCTTATGCCACCTTAGCCTATAATTTTAGGAGCAAAGCTTGCCAGGATAAAATTATATGAACACTTAACCCTGATTCACTGTCCAACCCAAGTCTCATGACCCTGTTGGTCCCCTTCCATTTATCTTTTATACCACTTAGCCTGGCCAAACCCAGCAACAAGCTCTGGGAGGGGGCAAAACTGTGTGCAGAGGTGTGTCAAAGGTTGGCTCTTTAACCTGGAACTCAACTTAGGGCTAAGAATTCTGCTGTGCTATATTACACATAAAAATCTAGTATTTATTTTCCAAGAACTCAGATACTCATGAAAAAAAAATAAGGGAAATGCTTTTACAACTTGCTGCATAGGAACTGAGGAAAAAGGAGAAAAAAAGGAAATAAAAAGTCCCTTTGCTGAAGTACTCCACTGTGATGACAGCACATGGGCCAGCAAAACTCACTTGTGTTTCAAATAATTTTAACAGAACTTTAAAAAGCATCCAGAGAAGGGAAGCAAAGGAGATAGCTCTGACAGACTGACCACAAGAGGCAGCAAGGATTCAAGTATCCAGTGTAAATCCCTGAGCAGAACCATTACCTGTGACAGCACAAGAAACCCTGAGCAAGTTTAATTCCTGCACTGGGGGGTTGTGTCAGTCACTGTGCACACACTCAACAGAATGTTATATTAGCAAAGGCTCCTGAAAAATGAGGATTTGCCTATAGATAGTTAATTTAAGTGAAATGAACAGTACTGCCAACTATGTAGAGCGTGCCTGAATTTTTCATTTGCACCAAGGCTTCTGCAGCTCAACTGTGGAAAGATGCCAGTTTTGGAAAGATAGATGCTTCAGGCTGTCTCCTCTTCTGTTATTGAGCACATCGTTACATAACTGGAATACTTGTGAAGCCAGAGTGATGCAAAAACAATGAGCTCATTAGCTGAGGAACAACAGCAACGTCCCTCCCGCGCCGGTGAAAGTTGGGATAATACACTTGACAGCAAATACATCTGGGAGTTTTAATGGGACCAACCTGCTCTCTCATTTCTAAACTGAGGACCTTCAGAAGCAAGTGTTTCTCAGCTTCTTTTGTCTCTGCATGAACGAGGCTTGATAGCTCGAGACTAGAATGCATTGCTGTGGAAACCTTCAGTCTGTTACATAAATCATCTTAACACTCGGCGAGAATTGTCCAACAGAGCCATTGACATGTTCAAGTCAATGATCCTGCAAACTATTTTTTTGTCTTTCTTCATATGCTAGACAACAGCAATAAATCACGTTCATTTAAAAACACACAATATACTAATTTATCAAGCAGCAGCTATCAAAAATATATTACGGGGGAAGGCATAACTTTTTTTTTCTACTCTGTTAATCAATTTCTGTAATTTACATTAGGTAAAGGGCAAAGCCTCAAGCAAAACATTAATTTTCCAGTACCAGATGTATTTTATTTTAAAGGAGAATGTGCTAACAGTGATATTACGGATTTCAAGCCATCGTGGTTTCAAAGTTAACAATCATGTAAAAGAGGAGACTTTTATTAATATTTCACTCTTGAGAGTATTTCTGTTAATTACATTAATTTTAGACATATTCTATAACAGTTTGCTGGGAAACGTGTTCTCAGTGAAGGTTTTAAATTGAAATAGGTTTTAAAAATGACAATAAGTAGAAGCACAAATATGATAAAAGATTATAAGATCTGCAAACATCTGTGCTGTTAAGGGAAGCATTTAGAGCTCCCTTCAGACACAGACCCAGCTGGGCACTCTGTAGAAAGTGAATTTACATGAAAAGTGCCAGTTTTTTAGTGATCAACCCACAGGGTGATTCCTTAAGGATGCCCAAGGGCCTCAGGCTGGGCATCCTTAGACTCCAAGGTGGAGCCTTGCTCAGCTTCCCTGCACCCACCCTCAGTGCACATCCCCAGCAGGGACCCCAGGGTGGGTGCTGCTTTAGCAGATCTCTGGGAACACAGCTCTGCTCTCCAGTGTTTTGGGGATGCTGAAAGGGAGGAGAGACTTTCACCACAACAGGTTAAGTGCCACCCTCTGAAAACAAGTAGAGCAGCTGCATCCCCTTCCAGCTGCTGTTTCCAGACCAAGAGATGCAGAGGAATATTTTTCAATGAAAGCTCAGATACTTAAGGTAACTTGGGATTCTGTTTGGCAGATCGTGGTCCATACTACACCATCACCTGTGCTGGAATCTTGAACTTAACACTGCAAGATATACTTCCAGAAATCAGTCACTGCATTTGTCAAATATTCTTTTTTGAGACAAGAAATTGTACCAAAAATAAAACACTTTTTAGACACATTCCCCCTCCCTGCTAAACAGACCTAAATTATGCTCACTACAAAGCACTGGGTAATAACTCAGCAATATAAATATTCAATAAGCAGAATTTAACTTAAAAAAAATAGGAGTCACATCTTTACAAATCCTGCTGCTTGAAAATAGAGATGATACACCACATTTAACCTGTCAGAAGCCTCATTAGCATCACAGACTCTAAACCAGCAATCAAGACAGTGAGCTCCTCACATGTTTACACTTTTAAATGTTCTTAAAATAGCATTAGTAGAGATTTACATTTAAGTATTTCTGTTTAGGAGGCAAATATTCTGTCTAAATTTCCAGATCCCTTCTAAGAAAGGCACGAAAAAGATGAAATAATGTTGTAACCACAGCACATGATGATGAAGGACAAAGAATCCTTTTCTTTTCTGGCCTTTTTTTTTTCTCTCTCCTCTCCTTTTCTTTACTTAGAAAAGCTCAGGAACAATGGACTGCTGCTCAGTATTCAGAAGGACAGTGGGTCCCACCCCTGCTATACCTCTCCCAAATGGCTGCTGAAATGTCCAGAAAAAAAAGTCTGATTTAATGTAAAATGTCACTGCTGGAGAAGAGGATGATCACAACAGAGCCTTGGCTCCTCGTTGCTGCTATTCTGCAGCTTTTTACTCTTGTTTAGCCCCCTGCCAATGGCAGGAAAAGCTGAAAGCTCCCAATTCCCACCAGTGGCCCCACTACATTGAACACCTATGCTGTGGACCTCGGAATAATGAGATAACTCTAAAGCAACTTTGAGAGTAAGGAGGCCAAGGAACAGCTCAGTAGATGAATGAGTAAAGATTACTCAAGCAAGAGGGCAGGATCCAGCCCCCCTGTGAGTGTCCTGGGAGCACTGAGGCAGGATCCAACCCTCTGTGAGTATCCTGGGAGCACTGAGGCAGGATCCAACCCTCTGTGAGTATCCTGGGAGCACTGATGCTGCTGAGACCCCAGCCCTGAGCTCTGTGGGACTCACCATGCAGCCATCAGCAGCCTCAGAACGATTAAGACATTTTTATAAACTACAAGAAATATGTGAGCTATTACGAGACATAATTCTGAGGAGCAGACTTCTATGGAAGAAGCCAATTTAAAGAGGAAAACAACATAAACAATAGTAACTTGTGTGCTCAAGTGAAGCATCTTTTTAATTTTGAGTAATGAAGATGTCAAGCCAAATGCTGGAGTAGTTTAACTTAATTAGGTGGCCTATTTTTCCAGGCAGCCTTTCATTTCCCATTGAAAACTCCGCTTGTATGCAAGGCAACAAGAGCAATTTTGTCTGTAATGAATACCTCTGGGACTCCACGGAGTGATCATTTGAATGTTACATTGAAGACTGGTTTGAGTAACTAGTTGGAGCTTGTTGAGATGCCAGACTTTGTAAAACTAACTAGATTAATCAAAGCCTGGCATCTTATGGGTCGATTCAGTAAGAGGTCAGCGGGTCAAAGCGACCCAACCACAGCAGCCCTTGCCAAGAGGGACAGTAGAATAGTAATTGCTCTAATTTGTACTTCAAATTCAAGTAATTCTTCCAGACATTTTATGGACCAAAAAAAAAAGTTCATTTTATGTGAAGCTCGGTTGAAAAAATACTGCCTTTAACATTTCCCATGGTTCCATCCCATAATTCATCCCCACTGCTGACCTGGAGAGTTTCCTGGAAAGGAAACTACATAACTGAAATATATGGTGTCTATAATATGTTTTCACATGCTAAAAAAGTTGTACATGAAGGAGTAGAGGGAAGCATTTTCAAAGATATTTTACACTGGTTGCTCATTAAACAGAAAGTTCTCTCATGTCATGCACAGCAAAATAACAGCCTCTTTTCTCTTGTGATATGGGAAAAAATACCTCTGGCTTTTGGACAGAGAATTCATCATTTGATGATTGATTTTCTGTTTACCTTTTCCATGGTAAAATAATAGCTTTTGTTATTTTTACTTTATTGATTTATAGCAGGGCCTATCACTGAAGTCACTGGTCCTGATGCCACAGCTAAGACAAGATGCAGTGTTTACATTACTTCCCTCCCATAGGCAACTCTTCAGAAAAATACTTTTAATTGATGCACAGGATCACTGTGTATACAGCAGGGCCAGGTTCACAACTTTAGCATAATTCTAGCAGGATCTGACATTTACTTCTAAAACCCCAAACTTCTGGAGCAAGGCAATTACCCTCCAAACCTGCTTTCATTACTAAGTTTTTAGCCCACGTGGCTGTAAAGAAAAAGTGCAAGGTTGCTCCAGCCAGGAGAGAAACAGAAGGATGAAAAATGTGTTCTACTTGCTGAGGTTTCTGATAGGATCTTGATTTTAGATGCACTTTAATGATTTTTGAAGGCTGGAAAGGGACACTTTTGTTTACACAACTGTAATTATGAGTATGTTTGCTTAGGATCTTTGGGGAAAATATGTTGCTCTCTTTAGTGTTTTACAACCTGTGCTATAGAATAGGCATTAAGTAAAGGCATGTTCAAGAAGCTCATTTTTCAGAGGTAAGTATATATACATTTCTTCATCTGGAGTTCAATACTCACTGAACATAACCTGACTAAAATGGATTTAAGTAAAGGAAGGTACAGGTGTTTCACCAAGTTATGTCTTTCCTGGGAAATTTGAAAGGGGTCTTAAATATAAGTCAAGAGGCCAAACTAAGAGAGAGTGGACCAGGAAGAAGTTGGATGATGGTCCAAACCTGCCCTGAAGTGCAGCCAGACTGACCAGGTGGCATTGCCCTCTCACTGGAGCAGCCTCTCAGCTAACAAGTAAAAGCTTCCAGCTTTGAGGCAGGACTGCCCTGGAATTCCAGGGAGTAGGTACCCTTGGGACTGCACTGGACCACTTAGTGATTCTCCATCAAGGAATGCTGCTTTTCCTGAATCTTTTCCAAGGCAGCCAATTCCTGCCTTGCTCATCTGATTGTGGCTCTAGAAGAATGACAAGAGCCATTATCTTCTGGCAGGAATGGGATACAGCACTGGGAAATTCTAGTCCACCCACAGAGACCAGTGCAGAGCAGGAGAGCAGTTATTACACAGCTTTCATCCCTCTCCACTTCACAGAGGTAATAGAGAACCCATTACTACTCTAAAAAATTATGGTATAAACATGTAAAAAGAAGTCAGGGATAGATGCAGGACCAAGATGAAAAGGTAAGAAAAGGCAGAGGACAGTTTATTTTCCTATTACCATTAAAAAAGCTTTGTTGGATATGTTTCTATTTTACCTGAGTTGTACAGGGCAGACCAGTTTTGATGGCCATGGTCCCACTGTACCAGAGCATCTTATATGGATGGAGCAGCCTGGGGTAGCTCTGGAAGAAAACACCCTCCCTGTGCAAACCACATCCCTTCCTCTGCCTCGGGTAACAGGGGTACTGCCCCAAACCATCAGCTCCAAGCCAGCTCTCCTCCCTACCCTCTGGATTGTGCAGGGGATTTTTTCATTACCTGTAACACAGAAGGCTACAAAACTGTCCAGTGTTTGTGCAGAGTCCTGAATTACAGAGTCCTGAATTACATCTGTATTGTGACTGGGAAGAAATTGTGACTAGAAAATGTAAAATAAACAATATCATTTCATACAGTGCTGTGCGTGGTCCATGAATTACAGGAGGAGAGACTGCACGAGGATTCTGAGATTCCAATTATAGGTATGGGGGAAAAAACAATGTATTTGTCAGAATTTGAGATGCAGAGCAGTTGGCAGAGTTTTTATTTTAAAATGATAGATATTTTCAGATCCAGGTGCAATTAGCAGTGAAAGCATCATGTAGTTTTACTATGTGTGTGTTAATAGGAATGGCATAACTCATTTAGGAGATACCTGCAGTGCAGGGTCCTGTACTACACACATCACAACCCAAACCACAGTGCTTACACATATGTAAAATGTGCACAGAGACAACGTTGCCAAACAGCCTTTTGGGACAGTTTAAAAGAATGCCATTAATTTTTACTGTATACTTACACTTTTGGCTCAGTTCCAGCCCTGGCTTTCTGTAAAAATCATTTCAAGTATAGAATTATGCTATTTGCTTGCAGCAACATCACAGGAACAGTGGTGAGCCATATGTTGCTACTTAGCAACTTATTCTGTAAGTCCCAAAGCATGTACTGATTTGAAAATTGAACAGAAATGATAATTGTTGAGGGATGCTGTGAGGCAACTTGTCTTGGATTACCAAGCTATGCAGATGTTTGATGTTATAGAGCAAAAGGAACAAAACTGTATTTTTCCTGTCCAATGCCTGAGCTGTTATTTATGTCAGCCTAAAGGGTATAAATTGATTAAAAACCTTAATATAATACAAGGTGCTGGGGTTTTTTTCTGGATGTGAAAATTCTGCAGTAAACAGAAAGAACTGAAGTGTGTCAGTGTGCATTGGGACCCCAAAAATCCTGCCTCTCTAGTCAGATCATCCTGAAGACAGCCTAGTGAAAACCCCCTGGTCTTTGGTGTTGCTCACCATGACTCCAGTCTGACAACCTCTCTGCCAAATAAGCTCTGTCAGATGGTGAAAGTGATGCTCATGTCTGATTGTCAGCATGATCAGAGCTTGAAGAAAAGTTCCTGATGGGCCATGCACCTCCTAACGTGTGAGATTCATATTTCACTTCCCAGACATGCATCCATCAAGTGGAGAAACCAATTCACTCCTCATTCTGACAGGATTCAAACTTTCTCTGAAGGGGAGTGGCAAAGCTGAGGGTGGGAAGGAGCCTGCCCTCCTCTCCCTGAGCTCATGTAACTGCAGGGCTCAGGAGAACAGCTGGAAAAATGGACAAAGGACAAAACACTATGGATGAGCAACTTGGCTTTCCTCTGGGAGAAAACTCATCTCTGGCTGAGAGTGTTTTACATCCAGTAGCAGTGAGAGGAAAATGAACAAAATCCTGAAGACAGGGACCAGAAAACAGAGTTACATCCTTTCTTCTTCCTCCCCAGTGAGCTACACATTCTTCCATGCTTTCTGTTCAAGGCAGTGAAGATCACAAGCAGGTTGGATTGGGGTTTGACCACCATCCTGGAGCCAGACACCCAAGGGCTCCACTTTGCCCCAGCAAGATTTTAAGCCTAGAAACCCTTTCCTTGGCTCCAGCCCTTATTGAGCAGCCAGGGGTTCTGTCATCTTTGAATTTGGAACTGTCACATATGATAGATTTTCTCCTTGGAGACAAAATCATTTGCACTTAAAATACCCAGGCCTGGAACTTTAAAGGTGCTTTAAGCACATTACTTCCACTGAAACCAGTGAGTGTTAGATGCATAAATATCTTTGGAAGATCTGGGCCTTGTTAGCACATGTAGAAGCTGCATGAAAGATTAAAACTTAGACTCTTAATTTTTCACTGTGCCATTTAAATTATTTAAAATACAGGCATACACAGTATGAAAATATCAACAGAAGAAAAATAATTCTGATATATAATGTGGATTTGCAATTCTTTATTCAAAACTATTTAAGATAGACATAATGATTCTCTGAAAGGTAGCAGCTGCCTTATAACAGCAATCATTCACTGAGTTTGTACTTCTACTGTTTCAAACAAATTCAATTAGCCCTTGCACTTCAAAACCCTTAAGGCATAAATGAGATGATACTAGGCTGCTTTAATCTAATAGTAATACTAAAACTTGTCAGTACAGTTTTTGGATTAATGGTTAGAGAAAAATTAATAATATAATTTTTCATTTTTTAATCAAACAGTTCTATTCTAAACTACCTCTGGATCTTGGAGGGTTCTTAGGCAAGGAAGTTAAATCACACACAAAGCTTAAAAGCAAAGCACAGTTCTTCTCTAAAGGTATTGCCAAATAACTTCCAACAGAAGGCTGGGAAGCAACATGGTGGAACATTTCTAAGATAGGCTTTTTGAGTGACCAGTTCAGCTCATCTCATGCAACCTCCTGCTTCCCCACCTTCAAATGAACCCACGTGCCTGAAGAACCCCATTGCATGAAACTTTGGATGTCCTTTACTTTCCAGAGATGTTTACTCAAATTAAAGCCTTCTCATCTACACCACTTAATTTGCACATACATTATTTCCCAACTCATGAGAGCTCTTCACTTAACCCTACTGGTCCAGTCAGAAAGAGGTGTAACAGACTAGCCCTGCTGGGCCTCAGACCATAAATCTGATTATCAGGGCAATTTCTGACACAATCTGACCTGCACCATTAGCACCAGTACTTAGTATGGAACTAAGACAACTGAAATATATGAAGCAAACGAAAATTTCTCCTCTATTTATAGATGCAGCTACAGGTAGAGAAACCAAAAAATTCAATATTATTTTTTGCTTTTTTTCAGGAGTATCCTTAAGATCTTTTATTATTAAATCTATATCATCCCAGGATTCAAACAGAAAGGGAGAAGATTTTAAAATATATTTATAATATCAGAATTGTGTAGCTTTGCCCAAAAGGGAAAGGATAAAAAGTTACCTGTAGAGACTCCACATGACATTAAGCCTTTTAGGCTGTGAGCTACAGAAGACCAAGTCATTACTGTGTAACACTGGCAACACTCCTCAGCCACACGATTAGTGCTAAAAAATTCAATTCAACTACAACTGGCCTAGGAGTGATCATTAAAGCTATTGGTGACATGTGTAGCTTATAATGATTAACTCGTCTGCAGTCAAGATAAACAAATAACCTGCACCTGTAAAGACTTTATTTCCTGAAGGTAAAACAACTGTTTAGGAAAGATCATGCTGGCAAAACAGCTGCTTGCATTCTGGAGAGGAAACAAGGTAGGATCTTTCAACGAACGCCAACTCCTGTGTTTTATCAGCTCCATCTCATTAACTGGAAACAAGGCTTAAATGCTTTGTTTATAAATTATGATTATTCCTGATTGCAGCAGTTACTGATAGTGCCACTCATTTGCAATGCGACTCTTTGAATTTGTTTAATTACAATTTGAAACAAGGCAGAGAAGATTAATTAACCCACCTGGCTGGCTGGCACATAGTCCTGGCTCGGCTCTGTCATACTCATGTACATGTTCTCCCCGTCAAACTGCAAAGGAGAGAACAGTGAACGTTCAGCAAACTGGAATATTCTTCAGCTTTGAGTGAAAAAAAGACAAAACAGTAGCCATAAAATGATATTACAGCCTGGTTTTAGAGAGTTGTAATTGTGTGCCGTGCATCTTGTCTTTGATGTTCCTGTTGTCATCCTTATTGACCCTGGATGTCAGTGATTTGGAGTAATTAGTGCTCTAGTAATTACAGCTAGCAAGCAAGAAATGAATGGTTTCCTTTCATCTGCAATCTGTTTTAAAACAAAATGGCTCGTTTTGTGCACCATGTATACATACTGCTGTTGGTTGTAATAAAGTACTAAGTGAATTGCACAGTTACTGAGAAAAGGAAGATGAGAATAGAAACTGCACTAAAACGCAGCTTAATGGATTCCAACTTCAGCTTGGGAGCAGAACAAGAGTTGAAATTGCAAAACAAATTAACCCCCCCCCCCTCCAATGGAAATGTTCCCTTACCAGAAAGTAGGAAATCCATTTCCAGACAGCTTTCAGACATCATAATGTATGAAACAGAGTATCTCCTGACCATATGGTGCAAGAGGATCGTTTGCTCGACGTGTGAATAAAGTAAACACTCATCATCAGATCTGCAGAAATACCCTTCAGTAACTGATAAATACCATTCCTGGAAATGTAGACAAAGCTTTTTTTGTTGCTGTTCCTTCCCCCCCTCAGCTGAAGTTACAGAAGTAACAGAAATGTGATAGAAAGGGGTTGATTGAAGTCTGGATGTCTAGATGGAGGAAAACCATCAGAACTAAAGCCTCATCCAGTACCAAAGGAGTATAAAAATGCTGATTTCTCACATAATCTGGAAATGCCCCCACAGAACTTGCTCAGGTGGCAGTGCCAATATGGCAGCTACAGTCCCAGCATGCACTCAGGAGTTAGGGAAAAATCAAATCTTTCAAGTAGAAATGAACAACAGCAGGAATTCGCCATCCTCAGTCATCACCCACAAATTTCCAGCTGTTATGAGGTCTGTTTGAAATAACTTCCACCTGACCCCTTCTGGGAATGCTTAGAGTGACAGATTTTGGACATGAGACATTTTTGGTGATATGGCAGTTTTTAGTTGTCCCCACTACAAAGCTTGCTCTGCTCCTACAGAAGGTGGCATTGAAGTAACCCATGAACATTTCTCAATCCATAATAAGCTCCTTAGGATGTTCTACCTGCAAGGTGAGCTGTAGTCAACTAGACCAAGGTGGCAAAGTCCAACTGTGGCCTTGGCAGATAGTTTGATCTGGTTTTGCTGAGTTGGCTGAAAAGCTTTTGGCTTCCAGCTGTTCATCCTCTTTCTCTGTCAGAGGCTACAGGCTTGCAACAGCATCAGTAGAAACCAACCTGTGCCAGCTCCTGGCACAGCAGCTGATGGTTTGCCCTTCCTAGCCAGAGCTCTTTAATAGGCAGTCACAGCCTATCTGTCAGAAGCCCTAGTTTCATAGGAGAGAAAGGATTATGGCAGGGGCACAGATCTGCCTGTGGGAATAGAGTACTTCAAAGTTTGATGGAATAGAGGTAGTTGGGTTAGATCATAATCAGAGGGACTGATGGTCGCTCCTCGACTGCTCTTGTTTGCATTTGCCATTTCTCTCAGCTTTCACATTCAAGAATGTTCTTTATTAGCACTTTGAGAGAATTTTCTAGCATTTGGATTGTTTGTGCACTGGAAAAAAATCAGACTGTTTCTTCTAGTGAGATGGACAGGTGAAATTCTGGAGAGAGATTTCACAAGCTGCAGTTGGAAAGCGAGCGCTGGCTCCAGTGAGAGGCTTCCAGGAGCTCAACTTATTCAGCCTGTCAGACAAAAGGCTGAAGGTGCCTTGATCACTGCTATTGGTACTTACACCCTGGAAAGATGTCTGATAGCAAGATGTCAGCCTTCCTGACAGTGGAATAATGAGATCTAGTGTGGAGAAATGAGAGTCACAGAAATTCAGACCCAAAATAAGAGAGAGTTTCTCCTTTCAAAGGTAATTAAGCATTATGTCAACAGCGAGCTCATCATTTCCCAGACATTGCCACATTAAGTTGGATATCTTTTTCAGAGAAGATGTGCTCCAAATCATATTTGTAAGATATCCTATGGAGATGATAGTTATACTGCCTGGTTATGGTAGCCCTATCTGCCCTGGAAACCAAGATATCTTAAAGACTCCTATTTTGAGTTTCCCTCATTATCTTCACATATTTGCTGCACTGCAAGTATTGCTGTAATTCAATACTAAGCTACATATGTTTAGCTGCAATGAGCATGAAATTTCTTTTCTGCATACTGGCTAGGTACAGTCAGGACTTATTGCCATTTATTTTGCCTTCCATAATTCCTGAGCCTATGATTGAAGAATCTCTCTCAAGTATACTAGCCTTTCAGATGCTTCCTCCTTTGGATGTCTGGTCACCTGTCCTTGCTCACAAGTTTTCAATCACCAAAGATGCATTCATAGATCCCCTAAGATTATTTTCATTAAGACTGCTGCCATGTTAGATATACATTTACAGCTTTAATTATTATTGCCCTCAGCCCAGTGCAGTGTGGCTTCTTGGCAGTTCCCGAGACTTCAGATGTGAGCGTGGAAAACACCCATAAAATTAAACTCTGAAGCATATCCATGTGTCCCTCCTACAGCAGGTACTGTCAGGAGATGCCCCCACATTCTATTCACTGAAATGTTGATAAAGGGAAAGTATGAATCCTGAACCATTTCCCCTTCATACATTGCTTTGTAGCATGCAAGCTCTGCAACTTGGCATCTCTCAGCAACTCTCCTCCAGGACAGCTTGGC
>JAOEGS010004296.1:46167-93324 GCA_025447755.1 Corythornis vintsioides
TATTAAACAGTACTTAACTCATGAGCTTTATTTTCAGTTCTCCTCCCCATCCCACTGGGAGTTGGGGGAGGAGGGAGCAAGCAGCTACATGATGCTTAGTTTCTGGCCAGGGTTAACCCCCAATAGTCTCCCCATTAGCACAGCAGCCCATCATATGATGCAGGCATGGCCAGGAAACTTGTTTTCACCTTTCCACCCAAGGTTTCAGCCAACTCTGCAGCCCCTGAGCAGTAAGTGAGGGTGCTGCTTCACAGAGAAACACTCCAAGACATTTTCTACAGTCAGAAAGGGCCAGAAAGAGCCATGAAAGTGCCCACAGCACCCAAGGGACTTTGATACCTTCACTGCTTGGACCAAGGCACACCAGGGCTGTCAGACCAGCACTGCACTGGGGCTTCTACAGCCTGGCTCTTGAGGAGGATGTGTTTTGACAGTAGTCTTGTTGTAGGAGAACCAAACTGATTGTGTCTCATTTTCCATTTATAACACGTGCCTCAAAAAGTAGGGACAGTGCTGTCTAAGTTCCCTCTCAGGTTTTTATGCCTGTGCCAGAAACACCCAACCCAGATCTGCTCCCATTGTGCTCCTCAAGCCAACCCCCCACTCAGTGCTGTGATGACAGAGCTGGGAGGCAGCGGAGGCTTTGCCAGGGATGTTCTCAGAGGCAGCAGGCTGGCTGAGGATCTCTATTCACACTGGTAGTTAAAACCTGAGTGATGGCACTACAGCCTTCCTATTTTTCCTGCACTTAATCGAGGTTAATGTGGAAGCAGAGAGGAGGTGAAGGGGAGTGTTTAGCTCCCTGCTTGGAGCCTGCGTGTGTCACCACCTGACAGAGCCTTGAAGTTGTTCGCCCGCATGCGGAGCGCCGGCTGAATGAGGTTCCAGTGCTGAGCACAGCGGGCTGGGAGGAGGAGGATCAGACTGATGGGAGGAGTGGCAGAGTCCAGGCACAGCAGAGTGTATCAAAGAGAGCCCAGGGGAGAGCGGGTACTGTGTTAGTCCTTTGTGTACCTTGAAATGGAAGACAGTGAGCACGCTGAGATGAACCCTGAACTCGCTCAGCGGGGCTCCCGCTCCTTTTAACCTTGGGTGTTAATAAAATAAAACAGGCTGAAATAAAATAAAACCAAGCAGAACATAAAAGGATCATTAAAATAGAAAATAAACCAAACCCAAAAAAACAAAACCAAGCCAAACCAACGCACTGCAGCCTGGACTCCTGTGCTAAACTCTTGCATATTCAACCCTCTTTCAATAAACATTCCGAGATCAAAGAGCCAAGAGCCTTTGTTATTATTTTACTCAATCGACACTAAATTATAGATGTAGCCACCTACTGGGAAAATGGGGTGATAAGGTGGAAAGGTTTGAATAACTAAGATTAGACCTTTCTTTTTCTGCCCACAGTAGCTGTGGAAATTTGTTTAACCTGGTAGGCTGGTAATATTTCCCAGTCCCAACACAGCTGGACAGTTTCATGACAAGGTGAAGGGAATCATGCCCTTGCCATTTGGGCAGAACCTGGATCAGGTAGAATGATAAAGTATCAAGGCCCTTCTTTCTTTAGGTTTGAGTCATTTTTGTCAATACTCATCTCTGCCCCCTCATTTCAAATGGTAAACACAGGAATGATTCAGGAGAAGTATCTACAGAGAACAGAGAATTAAAAAGCATTTTATATCCACATGCAGAGCATCCTCTGTTTCAGAGCAGAGGTTCCACGGACCTCAGTGAATGAGTTTTGCACAACTAGGACAAAACCATTCCCTTGCATGTCTGCAGCAGGAGCTGTGTGCAGGGACCCATGGACAGGGTTTGACCCACTGTGTTATTTATGGAGTGAATGGGGTATATATGGTTCCTGTGGGAAAGCACATCTGCTTCTACACAGCAGAAGCTTGGAAATAAAAAGGGCCAGAACAACATTAATGACAAGAGCACAAGCAAAATTCCACTACTGTTCTCAAAATCCAGTGATGCAGGGTCTGGGGAAGGTAACAATTGCCAGCTAAGTAGAAAAATCTTATCTGAATGCTGCTATGCCTCATGTAAAAGAGTAAGGGAAATAAAAGACCCAGGGCATCCTTAGAAATCCATGGTATACATAGAAATCCAATTTTAATATTTTATGGAAAGGCTTGCTCATCTAAGAAACTAAGCACAATAGACCAATGCAGTAGGTCATTTGAGCACTTGCAGAACATGCATTAAAATGATCCCATTGAGGGGGATGACAGGGAGAGAATATTTAAAATCAAGCAGCAATTCAATTTGGTGATGAGAAAGGACCCAAGAGCTCAGAAATTTACGGAAATGGGCATAAAATAAGTATGTGGCTATCTCAGGTGGGACAAATCTGCTAAATAACTTGATTTACTGGAAATTTAAGCTCAGTCTGATGAGATCTCATGAGGTACAACTAAATCAGGCCTAGAGTGATAAATTACTAATTGCAAGCATTTAGCAAAGCATATCTGCTAAGTGACAAAGGTGTTGTAGGGCTGACAATCATAGTTCACACAACAGCTACAAGGACAATCCTACTTCCATCCACAGTTACTCTGGTATATGAGGAGTTCCATCAATTTCAACAGGATTTTAATGAAGAATGTCATTTATTTTCCTGCCTGCACCAAAGAAGGAGCTGGACTCCCATGCATGTTCAAAAGCAGAATCTGAATCAACACAAGTTTACAACTTGAGATTCAACAAGGACTCAAATCTTTACACCACTTGCAGCTTGACCTAATCCTTTGCTAGGACAGTCTACAGATCAAGGTGAGATGCTCTGACAGAGCAGTGTAGAGAAGTTTGCAGCATTCTATCCCAAAATAGGTCATTCAAGAGTCAATGTGGTTAGAAATGTTCAATATTACTCAAAAGCAGAAGAGGAAAAGTTGTTTTACTTTTTTTTTTCTTACTTCAGGGAAGATGTGTCCTTGATGTAATGAAATCACTTAGCAGTTCTCAAAACATTTAAGTGTTCTCTCTACACCTTTTAAGATAAAATTTGACCTTCAAGATTACAGTTCATGTTATGACTAAATTATTCCATGACTATTTTCATCTTTTGTTTCTATTTTGTCAAGTAGCACTTGTGTAGCTTTTCTTCTTAAAGAGCCTTCAACGGTGTTTCCTTTATACATTTGATATATTTTCTTTTAACAGCCAAAAGAAAAGTCTGTGTAAATATATTTCAAGTTTTTCTTCATTCTGAAGGTGAAGGCTTCAGCTATAAAGCTATGATTGCACCTGCCACTGTCTTACCACAGCCTTTAAAGACAAAAAAACATTCCACATCTTCATCCCTCCCACTCAAGTGCTGCCCTGAGCACCTGCTGCTGCTGCTTTTCCCACCAGCACACTCTGAATCTGTTACTATTGCACATTCCTCATAGCAAATCAGACAGGGGAAGTTACTTTAATTTGGCATTCTCAGCACCATGGCTGACAACCTTTCCAAGAGGCCGTGGATCAGCACAAGGCAGCCTCATCACTATTGCTCACCCTGAATGACTAATGACTCCTACCTTATAACAACACTTGAACACAGCCACACACTCTATCCCTTTCTTCAAGAAGACTATTTTAAGTGTCTTTACTATTCTGCCAACATGCTTCTTTTTCCAAAGATTTTTCCATTTGCAGCCACTCCAGTGCTTCCCTCTACTGTTGCCTTTTCAGCATCTCACACACTGCCCAAAGTGAGTGTTCTGCTCTAGCTTTCCATGAACAAACCTGGACACATTCTATTCCCAGGGCTCAGAGGCCATGGATATGCATCAACCTCTTCCTCCCTGCACACTTTCAGAAAAATAATTTTTTTCCCCCCAAGCCTTAATAAATGAAGCCTCTGAAAGTTTCTCCTATACAGTAGCACAGAAAGCTGCCACAATCAGAGCACATATTTTCCATGACAAATGGTGAAGATCTAACCACCACAGATTTTGGGCCAAGACAAAGCTGTGTGTTTTCTGCAATAAAGCATGAAATAATGAATCATGGAAAAAGAAAATACTTTTGCCAGAAGAACATGGCTGTTCAAGCACACAGCACTGTGGGAAACCCTGGTTCAGTCCTACTCTGCCATTCCATCATATCCCAGTTGTGCCCCACAGCCACAGACTGGGGGATAGTCTTCCTGTATTGCTTCTTGTGGCTGATAACTTCCTAAAAACACCTGATGGTGTACATTTTAATTCATCTCCTTCACATCTAGCTGAGCACTGTCCCTCACAGGACATCTTCTGGTATTGGTCTTTTCCATATTGAAAAGAAATCACATCCCAGTGCAGAGAAATTCTTAAGAGCTAAAAAAACCTGACACTTCTATTTTCATCAAGTCAACAGTGGCAAGACTACATCATGCTTGGTTATCCTGGAAAAGGTCATGCAGAGACATGAGGGAAGTGCTTCATTTTCACCTCTTAGCATGGAAGTTGCTGCAGTGTGGGCTCCTTGCTGGCCAGCCAGGCTGAAGCAGGGCTGCAATCCACTGGCACTCACTGCCATGTCCAGAGGACACTGGTTCTCTGCATTCCCATGTGTACAAGTTATGGGCAAGGTGGCCACAGGCTCCCCTCACCTTGGCAGCACTAAACCACAGGCTCTGCAGAGTGGGTGTTGGCATTTTTGAACTGGACTGTGGCAGCAATGTAACAACAAGCCATTTGAAATACAGAAATGCTGCTTTTTGAACAGCTAATCCTACAAATTCACACAGTGCAGCCCATGCTTCAGTGCACTGAGATGGAAACAAGCTGTAGGATTTGCTAATCTCACTCTAATTATAACAATCTATGTTATAAGCACTGTTAATGAGCCAACATAATTTTTAAATAAATGTGTAACAATGTGATTAAAGCTTGATGGAGCTGTTCTGGTGCTTTTATGATATAAAAATGGCTTCTTATTAGCTTTTGATGTTTCTTTTTCCCCACAGCATCACAATGTCTGCTTCTGTTTCTACCCAATTGTACACTAATTGTTGTTTAACTTCAGCAATCTCATAGCCTAGTCAGACTCTTTAGCCATTTTATTCATCACTGAAAGTACTCCATAACAGTAATGTCACAGAAAATATGGCTTATAATTTTAGTGCCCCATATTACATTCCCTCACCTCTCTGTATAAGCTACTGAATTATTAATACACCATCCTCCAGATTTGATAAAATCTGTGATAAAAATTATCATAATCTTCTATGCCTAAAGACCATTAAATGAGTGCACATTAAACCTGAAATAAATGGCTTGAGTAATTTCTGTTTTAAAATGTTCTTTGTGTTTGGAAGGTTGAAATGCATGTTAAGAGTTTCAAAGTTATGAAACAAACCACTGAAAATGACAAGTTTTAGGTCTGACCATTGAAACATGTCTCTATTGTACATACTCAGAATGAGCTTTCTTCACATGGTCACACTCATTTCCAAATGCAACTTTGCCAATCTAGAACAACTGTGCTGATTAGGTAAAAAAAGAAAATAGAATTGGGAACAGAGAAAGCTCAAATGTGCAAATCTTGTTCTGATTTGCAGATATACACCACCAGCAGAAACAGCAGCTGCATACACACTATCAAACCCATATCTGGCTCCTCCCCTCCCACATTAAAAGGCACACAAAGCACCAGTTGAGATAAGTGTATTTGCTGATGGAGCAAAGTGTCCTAGATTTGAATGCAATTCAGAATGAAAACACCTTTTCACAGATGAGGCCTATACCAGGGTACTGCTCTGGGCCTACACTAGTGTAATTCAGCTGATTCCAAGACTTCCTCAAATCATAGAATGGTTTTGCTTGGAAAAGAGCTTTAAGAGTCCAACTATTAATCTAGCTCTACTACATCCACTCCTAAACCATGTCCCTAGAAAAAAAAAAAAAATTAAAACACCCCTTGCATTGAGCAGATCCATTGATCAGGCCCTGGAAATTAAGCTCTAATGGAAGTACAGTTTCCCTTTTATCCTTATTTTTTTGGGAAATGGTTAAATGGGCTCAGGCATTCAGCACACAGTCCCTTTTCATGCCAGCAACAATCTGTTTTCTGATATTCTTAGAAGTATTAAGAGGCTCCAGGGTTTTGCAGAGGCTCCCAGAGCCTTAATAGCTGAATTCATAAATAGCTAGTCCTGAGGTATCACTGCTTCTTCCTGAGCTCTGTGCTCCTCATAATGCTCCCATCTTTCCCTTATGTCAGCACCTACATGTCAAAAGTTCAGAAATAATAACAGAGTACAAAAGTGTGCTGTCATTAGATCCATGTTTTGATAGAAAATTTATTTGGTGTTTTACTCATTCATTTGAAATAGGAACTGCTGCCTGGAAAAACATAAGGTGATTAATTTTCCAACGTTTTCAGATCATATTAGTAATACACAACATAAGTGTTTTGACATGTCTAGCAGTTTCACTCACAATCAAAATTCTGCAGTTTGGAAGTTTTTTAGTTATATGAGCCATTACAAGCTAAAATAGAACATTGATTTAAAATCTAAGGAGGTATTTTATGCATTACAGTGCATCACTGAAGATCTTTTCTTGAGAGCAATGTGAATTATGTATCTGATTTACTCCTTACTGTTAAACACAGCTCATTGGAAACGTTTAACCAGCTCCTTTTAAGAACTCAAAGCAAAAGCAATGTCATGTATTAAGCTACAGCAGGTAATTCAGTGTCTTAGATAGGATTAGCCAACAGATTTATCAAGCAGCCTCTAAGGAAAGCAGAGTTCAAGTCTAGGCTCATCAATAATACATAAATAAACTGAACAATTAGGTACAAAGTGGCTGTCTTGTCAGACAACTTATTAACTGATAAGTGATATACTCACTGCAGACAGTGTAAAAAGGAGAGATATGTAAAGACAGGAAAAGAAGATTTAAAGAGGTGAAGTTACTGTGCTTTTTAGTGTTTGTGGACTTGGCAATTCTTGCTAACTCACCAGCCTGAGCTCAGACCTACACAACAGTGGCTCAGCAACATGACTAGGAATTGCTTGGTAATTTTTTTCCCCAGTAGCTCAACATAAATTTATGCCTTCACTCTTTCATCAGTGGTCCAAGGAAAAATATATTCCACTTTTCCAGTAGATCACTACTACAGCATCAATTTCAACTGGTTAATGTGCAAGTTTTACATAAATAAACAGCCCCACTGTGTAATGTCACCACTGGGCATTGCTACAATACAGTCTGACTACTGAGATGCTCCAGTTCCTAGGAAAGGGTAGATGAAAGCAGTCAGGCTTACATCTGCCTTACACAACATGGCTTAAAAGGCAAATCTGTTAGTAAATGTCAAAATATGAGACATTTGGTCCTTCTTTGCTAACAACATACTCAAATTTGATTTTCTTTTCTGTACTGGCCTACAGAATTTTCAGACAGAAAACAAGATCAGAAGCAGGAAAGGCTGTTGCTGTTTTTCCCCTTCAGCCAAGCAAAACAAAAAAACATCTTAGTTTCATTTGGGATCAACAAGTAAGCAAGCAAACTGTCCAAAAATAATCTTTTCATATGCAGGCATCTACCTCAGCTCAGAAATTATGAGCATTTGAAGTACAGATTTCAGGATTTTACTCAGAATGAAAATAATATTTACCCAATGTGACATCTTCCATGCCCAAGTATTCCAAAGTGTTTTGCAAATATTGACTAAATTCTGCCCTTAATCCACGTTCAGCCCCCCTTGACTCCAGTAGCCATTCCGAGGGGCACACGCCAAACAAGACTTCCCAGGCCTCCCTGCTTTGCTAATGGAAAGGTAAATGAGCAGTGAAACACAGGCCTCCTGTATTGAAAAGGGGACACTGCTCAGAAATCCCTTCAAGTGCAGCATAAAAATCAGGAATTTGTCCTTCTGGGAAGGATATTTATTAAGTAACTTGGAAAAACTGAGGAGTTCTGCAGTGGCTTCACTGAAGAGTCATCTCACCTCAGTTAAGACAGTCTGTCATTTTACTTGAGTCTCACTTGAGTGAGCAGCGCTTGTGAGGACATTGGGAAATGCACTTCCATGTCTTGTCCAAGGACAGGCAGATCCTGGAGTAACATTCCCCTGACACTTAGAGGGGAAACTACTACCCTATTCTCTGCTTCTCCTGATGAGCAGCAGGAGGAATTGCCAAGAAGCCCAGGGATGGCTTTGGTGCTCTATTAAAGGATTCCCTTGCCTCACGGGAACCATTTTGTGCATGTAATACTCTTGCCAACAGTAGGTAATAATTAAGAATTGGTTGGATTGTGGGGTACAGATGCACTAGAGCACTACCTGCAGAATCAAACTGGCAAAAGTAGTCATGAAGGGTCTTCCCAGTGGAGAATTTCCATGGTTGCAGTCAATCTATGGACAGGCTGCTGGCACTGCAGCATGAAATTATTGCACTCCTGCCCACAAATCCAATCTAAGTTTTATTAGTGCAGACTGTTAGTGAAAGAAGAAACAATTCAGCACAATATTTAAGCAGCAAAAGAGACTTCTGAACTGCTATACAATAATTTGCAGATCCCTGAGATGCCTTCATCTATTTCATATAAAACCTGTTTGAAAATATGTTTCTTAGAGTGACATATGAGGTGATAAAAACATGATTAAGGTGTGCTAGCAGTTTTATTTTGGCAACTTTATGCTGTGCTTTTGAACTCCAGTATATAAAACATTTGTCTCTTTTTTTAGTTGATAGGCTATCAGCTGAAGTCTCTACATACACAAACATTAATAAACTCACAGACAATAAAATAAAAGCAGTCTAAAACCACATGCTATAATCTCTCTTTAAAAATAACTGTAGGAAGTCATAATGTATAGTTTAATTACGATATCCAAAGAATTTCTGTTCAGTGAAGCCAAAGGAAATTGCTTACTATGGAACTAAGAATGCGATAAAAAGAAAATTAGGCACTGGCCTTGAAGCTCAGAAACAGTGTAAATCACATCTTTCCTCAAGCAGAAAGGGAGTCTCATTTTTCAGGGGGAAAAAACACTTCTCACACTAATGTTAAAACACAAATCCAACTATCAGAAGATACAGATTAAAAGTGAATAAAACCAGTTTCAAAATCCCCTAAATCATAAACAGCCTTCCTTAGAGCCCTTACAATGATAAGCCTAAAGTAATTGTGAGAATCACTTTCTAATTCTAAACTTGGACATGTTTTTTCCATGCAGAACATTCTCCAGAGCCAGAGTATTGCTTTAATTAATACAGTTGGCATAACCCAAGACATGTTTCAAAGTTTCTCATCAGTATGTTCCTGTAAAACATAACTGAAAATTAACCTTCAAAGGGTTATAGTAAACAAGTGCTCAGTGAAGGCAAAAAAATAAATAAATCTCCAAGTATAGCTATCACTTTAATATCTGTGTGAAAATACTTTATCCTCTAACAAAGAATTCATCCATGAAAAGCTTCACTGAACATTTTCTTGTACTATTCACATTTCTGAAAGTGATTTCTGGAGCCTTAAGGAGGGTTAATGCACTCTCAGACTATAATCAATGAAAGCAGCATGATTTACACAATCTACATACTTTGTCAAACTTAACCAGTGTATCACTGCAAAAGATCTTTTCCCTGACAGGAGCTTACTATGTGATGGAGAAGCTGGAATCCTCCTCACACTGGTTGTACCTGGCACATCGTGCTGTGCCTGTACAATGATAAAATGAAAACACACAGGACAACCTCAGGCTATCCATCTCTGCTGCTCAAGCTAGTGGATGTATGGAGCTGAAGGTATGTGGAAAAGAGTTGGTTGCAGAAGTAAAACACAAGTGAAGAAGAATCTGCCAAGTATGGGTTAAAGAATTATCACAATCATAACATTGGGTTGGAAGGGACCTTTCAAGCTCAGCCAGTCCAACTGTCTGCAGGGAGCAGGGACATCTGCAACTAGAGCAGGTTGCAGAGAGTCCCATCCAACCTGAGCTGGAATGGTTCCAGGGATGGGGCAGCCACCACCTCTCTGGGCACCTGGGCCAGTGTTTCAAAAGCCTGGAGAATGCGGGCATCGATCCCGCTGCCTCTCGCATGCTAAGCGAGCGCTCTACCACTTGAGCTAATTCCCCTCCTGATGCTACCAATACACAAGAAAAAAAAAAATCAGTCTCAGATCTTTACAATAAATTACCAATTGCAGCTGATTGTCTGTAGGTACAGTGATAATAGGCAGGAAACCATCCAAGACAACCCAGTGCATCTATTGACAGTTCCCAGATTTGATAAAGTTTTAAACACCCAAAGAATATTTAATTTAATTCCATCCTTACTAGGAAAAAAGGAAACCTAACCCCACAGTTTGTTTTCTGAATCACCTGCAAGCAAAAACCACTCCTTACCTGAACTTCAAGTGTAAAATAGATACACATTCACATACCTGCTAGCTCACCTCGAGTTAGTGCATCATTCATACTTCTACCTGCCTGTGCCAGCTCACAGCATGAGCCCCTAAAGCACATGGAAAACCATGCCAGCAGAAAAGGTACATTCCTGGAAAGCCATGAGACCAAAGAACTGAGTTTTCTCTCTGTTGCCCTTCTGGGGACATTTTCTGAAGAAAACCACAGCAAGTGCTTGTTGTGCTGGGAACCTGAACAACAGGAGCTGTGGTGTCTGCTGTAGCACTCTTCCTTCCTTGACACTTGACAAGTACATGAGTAAGGAATCATTGTGTTGTTTTGTAGTGGGAACTGAGATTATTTTGCTTGACTCATCTGAGCCACTTTAAATCAAATTGTCTTTGGTCTTGATGCTTCATTCCTCAGTGGAGGGCATGGAACTCTGCATTTCTTTGGAACCAAGCATGCATGTAGAGGAGTTAAAACTGAAATTCATTGAACTATATTTGGTTCTAAGCCTTAAAAATCTTAAGCACATTGAAAATGGACTAGATGATGTGGCCAAAGCATCTCCATAAGTTTTCTAGAGGGAGAAAAAAAAACCCAAACAAAGCTCAAGGGTAGAGGGCAACTTAATATGAAGAGTAACAGTAAGGCAAATGTTAATGTGATTTAATGGGTTCAGAAGTTCAGAAAGAAAAATACAGCCAAAAGGAGACCAGACATTCAAACTGAGCTTTCACATTCTATAGTTCTCATGTAAATCTCTGCCATAGAGTCATTCAGATTCAAATGTTAGGAAGAGACACATAGCAGGGGTATGTGTTTCAGCAGCTGTAGTATCTGCTGCATTTCTCCTTCTAAGCATCACTGCATAAGCTCAGTTGGTGAGTGTACACACAAATTGCAGGAAGCAATTTTCACACTGTACTAATAACTTCCATGGATTTTCCAGGAAATACAACAATGACATATTTTGGAAGGAGTTCAGTTCATCCCATTTGAAAATGAAGCCCCATTACTCAAAATAAAATTAAATGAAATTTATAAAGGTTATATCATATTTATGCATTTACTAAATATAAAAGTCAACATATGGTGCACTGTTGCCAGATGGTTGATTCTGTAAGAGCAGATTTCCAGAGTGGTAGTAGAGTTCCCCACAACAACAAATCATTAGCTTTCAGTTTCCTTTACAACTCTTTTTGAGGTAAACCAGGCTAGAAGTAGCCAAGTGAGAGGGGCACATGAGCCATGTCATACCTCCAATAAATAGAAAGGACACTACAAGCTGCATTTGCATAATGCAGTTATAATATCTATTTGTTACTAAAGATCTCTTACTGCTCACAGTGCAGCAGAAGTGAGCTATGAGGATTTTCTGATCAACCCAGTGTGTGAATTTGAAAAAATACATCAAAAGAGCCAGAGTTTTGATGTGAAACAAGAACTATAAAAAGCCTCTTTCAGAATAAAATCACAAAGAAATATTCTTTTGGGTTGCTGTCATTCACTGAGAGATTATATGAAAGCCATAGCCTGAGCTGGTCAATTTTGGTTTGGCCTCCTGCCATGGATCACCTCTAATGCAGTTTAGATATTCTGCAATAAATGTAAGTGCACTTTAAATTTAAGAATAAGTTACAAGCTGTCAAATATTTTACAGAAAACTGTTTGTATATGTCAGAATTGTAAATATTTCAGCAGAAGTTCTGGTGATCTGTTGAGTTACACCACCATATGCCTGATTCTGGTTGCTTTAAAAAGCACCTCAGGTCTTTTTTCCCCCCAGTGAGATAAATATTGCCACTGGACAGCCAGGGAAAAAATTGGAAATTCCATTCTTGGTCCTGGTTTTGATTTCCCTGTTTGAACTTAGGTTAAATATTTCTTTATGCCAATGTCAGCAAAATAATCTAAAGATACATCAATCCCTGTTTGGAGTGTTTTGTGGAAGACTTCTTTTTAAATGTCTTTTGAAAGCTCTTTGATCTCTGGTGCCAAGCTGTCAGAAGCAGCAGCCAAATAGATGCAAAAATACCCTATTACTACTGTGGAGTTAGTATCTAAATTGGGTGTATTTCTCTACACTGCTGAGGTTTAGGAACATCAGGAAAGTATTACAGGTGAGAGCATTACAGATAATGCTTGAGAATTCACATTCATTAAAGCTGAACAAACTCACTAAGTGCTGAACCAAAACAGCATCAGGGAGAGACTGGAACATGTAATCTAAATAATAAAGCAGTAAAACTGCAACAGACATAAAAACAGTATCACTCACATAAGGAAGAAGCCAATCAAAAAGTGAAACTTGAGTCTTTTTCCTCAGTGGTGTCTTCCCTCACCAGCACACGATGGGCAAGTGAGAAGTCACTTGAGCAAGGACCAGTGATGAGTGTAGCACAGCCACAGACTGAAAGCAGGGGACTCTTCCATGAAAAATACCGAATTTTTGGAAGCAAATAATCAAGAGGGCTCCATCACCTCACATACAGCCTCACACAACACTTGGGTTTGAGACTCTAATGTCAGCTCGTCTCCAAAAAGGGAGATTAAAGTCAGAACCAAGACTGGAGAAACTTGACAACCTCAAGGATTGTCTCCTAAACAAAGGAATAACATCTCCTGCAAAGCAGCTGGCATCATGCCCTTTGACAGCTGATTCCAAAACAGCCCCTGAGCCTTTCTGCTTGACTTCATATGCCAACAATTTATTCCACAGACCACAGCTAGAAGTGCTCCTTTACCTCTTGCATTTGAACAGGAGCTGAAATGGAAAAGTCATCTCCAACTTTGTCAAGCATAACTTTGTTGGCATCACTGCCGACAGGACCCCTTAGATCTGGATCATCCAGTCTACAAAAATATTTCCTTTTTTTTTAAGCAAGAAATGTTCAAATCTGCTGCCAAATGCTACCAGGGTACTCTCAGATCATGAATCTGTTCAGTGCTGTGACAGTGAGAAGAAAAATATCTCTGCATCTTGTGCATATGCTAAATCATTGGAAAGGCTCCCACAGTTTCTTCTATGGACTTCAGATAAGGCCTTGAATGGAAAAGGGATTAAATTTCTTTCCCTACAGATTTAGTTAAACTAATATTCCCAGAGAATGGACTGTGTACAAGGAATTTGTTGAGATGAAAAGGCCAGCATAAGAAACCAAAGTCAAATGGTGAGAATTTATAGGTAAGCAGGGAAGAGCAGAGGAAGTTAAATTCACTATGAAATTATAGTGACAAGCACACAAAGGGATAATATTTATGAAGTAACTGTTAACTCATAAAAAAAAAGACAAATTTACTCTTCCAATGAATTCTGCTTATAACATTCAGCTTCAAATTACATCAAGTTGAGGCAGGATCTTTCATCTTACCACCATCCACTTCAGTCAGATTTGTACAATTAACACTGTCAAAAAAATCTTAGACACTGCTAAGCAGCAAAGTGGCCATAAATCAAAAGACCATTTGTTTAAGAATACAGAACACAAAAAGGTGTTAGAAAGATGCTCTCATGTTTATATATGTACATACCCACTAAAAACTAGTTGTATGTACTTTCCCATTCTCAGTCCTGTGTCAAATTTACTCAATTACTCAATTGAAACAACATCTCTACTATTTTGACCCTGTACAGTGAAAACTGCCTTTTGTCTTCCTGCATCACCACCAATGCCAATCATTTTTTTTTTAAATAAAAACAACAATGTCCAAAATAGAATGAAAACTAAAAAGAGCAAGAAAGCATCGAGCTGAACTTTTCTGCCATTTCCAAGCTTCCACTTACCTGCCAGAACAGCTAATATTAAATATTTTGCCACAAGCAAATGGCCCTGTGGTATTCAACTGAACATCACTGCAGCTTCTGCTGAGTAAGAGGAGCTTTGTTTCCCACCCTATGAGGTGGGAACTCTATGAGAGGTGTTTCACAGCAATTCCTCAGCATAAAGGTATCAGCACAAACTGATTCCTTTTGGATTAAGCCAAACTGCCAGAAGTGCTGCAACTGTTAACAAGTGTCAGGCCCCTGGGAACAACCAGTTTTGAGCTGATAGAAATTCATGCACCTCCAAAAAGAAAATACACACCCCAACAAAACACAGCAAGCCCTGGTCCTCACCTCCACCTGCTTCATCCCACAGACTGGACCCAACACTGCAGTTTGTTAGTGCAGCTCTAGGAGCTTCATCCACAGCTCTAGAGTAAGAGCAGGAAAGATGGGACATCCTCTTCCACCCACCCCAGGTGGCTAGGCAGTGCTGTAGATCATAGAAATATTGCATTTTCCCTTCCATCATCTCACTGCTCAAGATCACACCCAGGAAATATATATCATGATGTAATTATACAAATGCTTTAACATCAAGTTTTTGAAGGAGGTTTCCTGATGTCTGAAAATCTACATCTGCTTTCCCCTTAATTCTCTCTGCTCAAATTGCATGTTGGGCAATGAAAAAGGACAGTTTCATTATTCAGAGCCACAATACTGTTAGGGATGAAGATATTTAATTATTTAAAATCAATACATGCTTTTTTTCTGTTTAAATCATGAAAATAGAGGCTTTTGTGGTAAGTTTCAGAGCTAGCAATATGACAGTGGGTCTCTCCTGCATAAATAAAACGTGCTAAAAAAAACCAAGAATAGTACACATAAATTTAATAAGATACAGAACCCTGTAAATCAGCTTATTTCACATCCCCAAGATTTCATGAATTTGATATTGGGACTCAATAATATAAAATAACTCTTGGATTTTACACTACATTCAATCCCAAATAACAAAGTTTAAACTTTTCACATAGTTATGCCAATGAAAATTCAGGCAGCACTTGCCTTCCTAAAAAAAAAACAACTCCCTATGAAGATATTATTGACAAATCTTACTGATTTCTAAATTTGTATTATTGCATTTTCAGGGGTTTTTTGGTAGAGAAAAATAGTATTTAAGATATTTGAAAAGCATGCAGTTGATTTCTTCATCACTTAATACAGTTTAATTTAAACTGAAATTAACTGATGCTGAACTGTAAAACTCTTAGGTTTTACAGCTCTTTTTTTGAAAGGGTGCAGAACAAATATTTTTAACAGCTAGTCTGTGGAGTGACAGTAGTACACAAGCACAGTGTTAAAAAAGATAACATTTTTCTTGCCACAAATTTTTTTTACTGATAGTGGAAACTGGACCCAAAACAAAATGGGCCGTGATGACTAAATTACCATTTGGCTAAATCCAACATGCTCATTCAATCCCCAGCTCATTTACAGCAGGATCTTTGTACTTTTGCCAGGGCCACACATTTGCACTGCAGTTAGAATTACGTTGAATGACCTATGCATGGCCCCAGCTTAGCACACAGCCTTGCTGCTGGGGCTGCTCCCAGTGAAATCCAGGTTACTGGGCTGATTTCTATTTCTGAACAGCACTTGCAACTGCTAGGAATGAATTGCTTGGTTTGGTGTCACCACCAGGCAGACCAGCCAAAGCTGTTGAGGAGAAAAAAAACCACCCCTATTTGTTGGTGGTGTTGTTCAGTAGAATCACTACCAGCTGGTTTAAAAGCTGGTATCTCAATCTTTATTTCAATTATATGAGAATATAGCCAAATGATGAAGACAAGTATTTCCAGGGGATGGGGATTCTGAAACAAGTTTAGTGTGATGACCTCAGTGAGAGATGTGTGAACCTCAGCCCATTGGCCTCAGCCCATCAACCAGCCTGTGCAGATCCCTCCTTCCCTCAATGCTTCTACCCACCCTGGGGTCATCTGCCAACTTACTGAGGGTACCTTGATCCCCTCAGCAGAAATATAACTTCACACTTGAGCTCTGAGATTAATGAAAACAAGGATGTGAGGTACATTAAACTACCAGACATCCTTGAAGCACCATATTCAGGTTACAAGCATTCAACATTTTGAAAGCTTATTTTTTTAGTAAAAGTTACACACTTTTGTTGAAGAAAATGATGCAAATCCACAGTTAGTTATGTCTATAAAGGTAATAGAAGAGTCAGGAAAGAGCCATCTCCATGATGGCACCAAAGCTGGGAAACAGCTATTGAATCAGCAGGATAATTCTTCAGCTAGGTGTTATTTCAGGGCTTGCTGCTGTGCAAGCTCAGCTTGGCCAGGATCAAGCCCCAGCTAATGACAGCCACCTTAGGCAGACTGGGAATGCCTAGCATAGCAGAGGAAAATGTCTATGTTCTGCTTGTAGGGATTTGACACTTTCTGTGTAAAGCTGCATCCCATTTTTTGCCCGTCTGTCATGAGCACCATGAAGGCTGCAAGTTCCTCAGGGCAGGAACCTGTTAACCACTTAGCACAACACAGGAGCTCCATGGTAATAATTACCACTGCTATTAAATGCACTGTGGCAGAGCTGTTTCAGTAGCCTGCCTGCAACTCGTGTTTCTGCAGGGCTGTCAGGATAATAATGTTACACTGAATGGCAATAGAGAGGTTTGGGGAAATGTGAGGAAATGCTCTCAGTTTCCCCGCTCTCCTGCGGGGAGAGGCAGCTCTTCTGACACTGATCATCCACAGCCAGGCTGCTGCCCAGGACAGGGAATGTGCTCTTGCAATTAGTGTGTGACATCACACAGTAATCACCCATCAGGAACACTCCCTGATTCCCTGAGCCTTATGACAATGACTGAAAACCAAACACATTTGCTCCCAAAATTAAAAGCACCATATTCTTCCCTCATGCAATGCAACCACCTTCAGCTCAAACCAAAATCACAGTTCCATGCTCTGTTTCTCCCTGATGGAGGATAACTCTTTGATGAGCTAATATAGGTAGGAGTCTCCAGCTAAGATCCAGACATGAAATATCTCCTTTATATTCAAGCTTTCTCTGTTTACACAAAGCTCCAGAAGCACCCCAGCCCTCCTCCTCCTCCAGAAGCACCCCTCAGAGGGGATACAAATGGAGTCCAACCCAAAGGGCAGGGTCCATCACAGCCTCGGGGTAAGGAGCTCACTGCACAGATGCTGCTCTGATGGAAGTGCTCAGGGTGCAAGAAAAAAGGAATCCTGCTACAAAAATGCAAAGACTTTTTTTGGAACCTTAGGCTGTTACCTTCCAGTTTAGTTCTACATCTTCCTTATTCCCCACAGAAAAAGTGTTTTTATTTTAAGGACTTTTCCCATCAAAACTTTGGCAAGTTCCAACACCTGCACAGTTCAGATCTGGCTCATTGGTTTTAATGTAAAAGTATTAATGAAGTTCTAAAAAACCATTTTCTGCCCATTATTTACACAAATTCCTACTTCTGCTAGTAGACATTCCACATAGAGAATTAACAATATTAAGCTGGTAGTTCTATACACCTTTGTGAGTTCATGACTACATCAAGAAACCCTTTCACATAGAACATTTCACATAGGAAAACTGAATGTGGCTTTTTTTTTGTTAAGAATAAAATAAAGCTTCCAGGTTTGCAGATGCTAAGTGATTGATACATTTTCCATTTAAATGCAAATTTTACTTTTTTTTTAATGGAATCACAAGTACTTTTCCCAAAGTTTTCATTCTGAAATATGGGAGATGGTTGGGGGGGGTGAGATCTGTCTAGATTTGCTTGATATGATTCTTAGTAAGATAACCTTGATCCATTTGGTTTTATCAAGTCATCCAAGCTTTTTGATCATTCCTTTCTGAAAAGAAAGTGAAGTGTGTTGTACACTTTCCAAATTAAACTGGTTATGTAAGAGAAGACAGTTTACCCATCACTATTTATGCTTATGGGGTGAGAAGTGAAGTGGATTTTGCAAAATAATGATCTCCTGGTAGTGTAAAATACAGGGTAAAAAAAAAAAGAAGAGAGTTCAAGAGTAGCATTATAATGACCAAAATTCACTGTGTGTTTTTTATGATGTCGGAAAAAACTCTTTTAAGAAATGGAAATCACTCCATTCTATTGATTCATGTACAGAATCTTCAGACATAAGTCATCAGTGTTGACATGCTCAAATACATAAAACGTGACATCTGCTCCTACCAACGCACTACACAGGCTGTAAATCATCAAAGAGAAAAACAGTTCAATGTCATTTCAGCCACTGGAAGCTACGGGCTACAACTGCGAGATAAAAATAGTCATCCTGGCTCTGTGACATCTAAACCACTTTTCTATTGCAGCATTCTATGTTCTAATTTATCTTTGTGGTTGAACAACACACAATCAATTGTAAGCAACTAGTGGAGTTTGATTCCAGTCAACAGCAATTTTTTCCAGCTTTATCTTTTTTTTTGCACTGACTCTCCCATCCCACCCTTTCCCATGCAGCGCTCTGGGGAGACTCGGAGGACTAACATTTGTCATTTTAAATTGTGACAACACAAGAAAAAGGATTAACTTGCATTTAATGGTTTCCAAACACTTGCAAAATCCAGAGTATCAGTACATTTGCCTTCACACTAATGAAGGATGTGGATTTGCATTTCTCAGCACTGACAGGGATCGCCACACCAGGTATTTTTTCCACACATCCTTCCTCACCAAAGAGTCTCAAGCATCTTGATCTTCCCTTGAAAGAAATGCAAAATTGACTCCTTTAGCTACTTTGTCAACTTAATTAGTATTCAAGCCAATATTCAATTTGCATAAAGTACTAAACCAGTTTTTCAAATCTTCAGTGATTTACTTCATTTAATTATGAAGTGAGAACATGACTATCACAAGTGGCATATTTTGTTATTATTAGCACCTAGGAGATCACAACATGTATTAGGACTTAAATATTTCTTGTACATGATAAAGCCCAAGGAGGTGAATTATCTTAACACTAATATTTAGCATTAGCTTTAGCAGCAGAAATAAAACATGTACATGGCTAATCAAAATGCAAGGAGTAGACTCATCACCATGACAAGTGACATGATGACCTTGCACAGGTAGCCACCAGCAAGCAGAAGACAACAACAGAGCACTACAATAAAGACACAAAGCCCAGGCTGAGCAGAAAAAAAGTTTTTCCCATTTCCACGTTGTATCATCATCTGCCCATAGAGGAAGATTAAACAAATCACACTCCCTTCAGTTTTGTTTTACTTTCCTGGGAGACTTGTATGAAGTTCTCTGAGCTTGGCAGGGAAGGGCAGAAGCTTCACACACAGAAAACTGGTGCCCAAACTCTCCCCATTAGTCTACCAGACAGCTTGGATCAATTTCCCACGCATGCACTCACCAAGAGTGCCAAAGCAGCTTTCTCATTGAGAATTTCACTCAAGTAACAACACTGAGTTGAGCATGACTGTCACGAGAGGTTTTGTCAACCTCTTTTCCTCTGTTTCTTGAGCTTTGCTTCCTTCAGCTGTTTTCTAAACCTTGGCATCACCTCTTTCACCAGACAGGCCTTCTACCAGAGCAGGGAAAACACTCCTAAACTACAAAGCAAATAAAATTCACAGACTCATTAAGATCACCAAGTCCAACCATTAACCCAGCACTGCCTGAGCACCACTAACCCATGTCCCTCAGCACCATATCCTCCTGACTTTTAAAGCCCTCCAGGGATTGGGACTCCACCACTACCCCAGGCAGCCTGGGACAGGTCTGGACAAGCCTTTCTCTGGAGAAGCAGTTTCATGTCAGATAGATACACCTGGGAACTTGCAGAAGCACAGCCCCTAACAGCTCAGTCCTGGAAAAGTGCCCCAAAACCAGTCCACTGTGAGTGTGCACTGCAACAGAATCAGAGATGTCCTACCTGGAGCCAAGATGATGCCTTCCCTGCTCCAGCCACAAGCTCAAACCACAACCTAGAAGAAGACAAATAAAGGTACCCCTGGCCAAGCCCTCCCCTTATATAGGGGAAGGAGATCCTAGAGGATCCACTCTCCCATTGGCTGGCTCCAGTGTTTATTCCAGGTGTAGCCTGTCCCAGCTGACTGGACCAGCAGCTGCTGCTGCTAATGAACCTGAACCCAGCCCAGGCACCCACCCAGGCCTGCTGTCACCATAAACTGGTGGCCATGGGGAATGTTCTGCTGCATCAGCAACTGATCCCTCACTGCAAACTCCATGCACTGTCACGTTCACTGCCACTGCACTTTGGTTTTAGACATCCCAGCTCCTGGAAAGATGCTTCAGGGACTGAGCTGCAGCAGTGTCTAGAACTGATCCCACACAGCATGTCCTTCACTAAGTGCTCTTACATTCCCAAATTGCAGTGTGCTGTGGGTCAAGGAGCCTAGAAAGCTAAACAGGGTTTCAGACATTTGCACCAGAGCTTCTTTCCAACTCTCTGACAGAGTCAGATGGTCTAACCCATGGCGTGATGAGAAAGGCAAGATGTTTCCAGGTGGAATCTTGCTGTGTCAGGTGCATGTGCAGGTTCACACACAGCACCCTGCAGGAAACCAGGCGCCTGCGTGGGCACGAGGGCACAGAGCAGCAGAGGAGCTGGTCTTACAGTCTCCACTGAAGTGCCTTTTTTCTTTTCCTCTGCTCCAGCTGCTCCTCTGAGCCATCCCATCCTGGTCACTGCGCTTACTGGTGCAAGTAATTTGTTCAATGACAAAATAAAGGCTGAAGAGTGAGCCACCACGTACAGATGATGGGAAATGGAGGATAAAAAGCAAAAAGGTGTATCAAATGTAATTTATCCAGCATTACAGGTTATCTTTATCATTTCCATTTTGTTGCTGCGTTGGTAGAACTATCACAGAACTGGAAAAACAAATTACTATGTGACAAATCTATTAGTGTATAAAAGATGTTTCTTACAAGTACTTAGAGAAATACACAGTCCTCGTGCTATAGACTGAGCTCCCACTGACTGAAATGAAAGCTTTGCACAAAGAGTAAATACAGACTATGTCCTTCAGTTCTCATGCAGAAATGGGCAGTTGAGGAATTATTTTACCTAATACAGAAAATATTCACTGACTGGGAGCACCTGGGGGACAGACAACTCATCTGAAACACAAGAGCTGGGACACATCATCATGTCTGTTCCTTGCCAGCTCACAATATCAGCATTAACTTAGGCACTATTTACACTAAGAAGCATTATTGGTAGATTAATTGTAATTTCAAACTTAAATTCAGTGAATTCGACATTTCTTCCACATTTCTTCCCCCTCTTATTTGGATGATAAAGAATACTGCCAGTATTGATCATTTTTTTCACAATAAAAACCCTTGAGCAGATGACTTAGAATGTGTTTTTTTTGACTGAAACAGATAAACTGAAGAAGCTTTTGATTTTATGGTTATGTGGTGATCATTGTGTAGTTCCCAGAAAAAAACCCAGATGATTTCCAGAACTCTTTTCCAACCCCCACCTTGTTGGGCTTCTGTGAACATGGATATTTTTATATTTCCTGACTCCTGTTGGTTGACCTGAAGTATTTCATGCCAAACTTGATGGGAACACTGTCAGCTTCTTTGGGAACTGCTGGTTTATTTCCTTTTTGGTGTCCTGCTGGCACCAGTGAGATGCACCCAGTGGCATAAAAGCATGGGGATTGCATCTGCTTCCCCTCGCTTTAGCAGCTCTGTCTAGCTGTCAAGACACTGAAATCCTGTTATTGCTAATTCATTATCTAAAATATACACCAGAAACAAATGTGAGTTTCATTTTGCTGCCAGTGGTTCAGCTTGCACTGGATTCTGAAAGTCTGAGATGAGTTACCAGGAACTATCACCAGCCTCACCAAAACACCATGGTTGGTGTCTTCTCACTCACAGCTCCATTTCCATGGAATAAAGCCTTGTAAAACTTATGCTTGGTGGTGATTGCAGATGATCATTTTGGAGGCTTTGGGGTATATTTTCATGATAATGTCATTTGGCCACTACAAAAGTTTAGATTAATTCAGTTAAAGAGTGTGTTCTCAGAGGGGGTTTAATTACCTATTGATCTTTGCTGAACTGCTGCCCATCACCCAAGTAGACACCTTTTGTGAAAAATCAATAGCAATATGAAGTCTCTTTTCAGTGTAAAGACTCTGGTTGGACTGGGCTAAAGAGGTTTGTTTTCCCTTTTATTGTTCTTTGATTTTTTCAGCTGGATGTTTCCTATAAGAACCTAATCCAGAAGCTGTTATCCATACCAACTGTTCCTATTAAAGCCTCATTTAGATCAACACCACTTTTAAATGGGTTAAAATCAGCAGTTCTGGACCTGGTAGTTTCAGCCACTTGTGGTTTGATCTGCCTTGTGTTTTCCACACAACAAACCTGCAGGAGGGAGGACTTCAGCCAGTGCTGTGCACCAGTGCAGTGTCTATTTCCACACAGATTTAGGGGGTTTGCACCATCTGAAGCTAATTCTGAGGAGCATTCTTCACCTAATTCAATTTATTTAGTCAGACTAAGCAAAAAAAAAAAAAAAAAATTAAGTCATCTGGATTTTTTTGTTTGTTTGTTTGGCTTACATGATTAAGGAGAAAGGGATAGAAATGATACCCCTTTGGGGAGTAAATTCAATTCATAGTATTGAACAACTTTTATGAATTTCGAGGTTATCTTTCAGGAAAATGTTCCTTATATATTTCCATTTATCATCTTGTGTTTCTCTAAAACCTCTATTTATAAGTGACTGTGGCCCAGAAATTGATTTAAACCAAAATAGTAACTTTCATGAGGCTCATTAAATGGTAAAACACAATCTTCACTTGTGTTTTTAAACTGATATTAAGTTTTTAGTACTGGTACTAAATTGTTGTCAGGCCCAACAATATTTTACTGGATTTCCTCTGTATCTGAGCAATGAAAAACCACCAGTGAGTTCAGCTATAAGATCTCTCTCAGAGAAACTTTACTCCCACAGGGCAGTTGTGCAAAAATTCTGATATTCTCAGAGTTTAATGTCAAAATACCTCACGATAGCACTTCTGACTCTGGTTTTTTTTTTTTCTCACATCACTGATGCTCTTGTTATTTCCTGGCACACGCGCTTAATAGTTGTCATACTCTTAACTTCTTAATCTTTAAGCAGGACAAGAAAGCAAAAAAACACAGATTAATTTCATGTAGGCTAAGATCTCAATCCAATTGATGGTACTTGAAAAAGCAATAGGAAAAATACAAACATCTAGATTTCATCAGAAAAAAAATAAAATAATCCTATTTCAACAAAAAGCTCGGGAAGGATCAGCAAAAAAAAATGGTGAATAAAGAAGTAAAGGAGCCTGTGGCAGCTTTTCCATTTGTGTGCTGATGACAGACACCAGGATGTATTCCTAAAATTCATATCACACTTGCTTTTAATTTTTAGTGTTACTGTTCACTGGATGTGCCTAGAAAAAAAAAAAAAGGTACTTGTGATTACACATAACAGTTGCATGGTATGGATGAGTGGTGCTACAGCACTTATAATTACACATGCACAAACATGATGGAAATTAGTATTACTGTAGATATCAAAAGCAAACAGACCTAATTAAAGAAATAACTGCAACAAACCCAGATGCAACCCAAAACAAAAAAGGACAACTCCAAATCTAATGAATCCTTTGAATATTAATTACAGAATTCCTAACAATACGCTGGGAAAGCTCTCTTGGAGAATTCAGTTTACTGTTTAACAGTTTCTGACTAATTTTATTAACCTGTACATCTGAGAGGATCAACCCCCTCTGGGTTTAATTAGAAGAAAATTCAATTTAAATCTAAATGTCAACAGTGGTTACTAATTATGGCAGGGCCCTGGACGAGACATCCAGTCTGTAATCAGGCAGTTCTCTGCTAACAATTAACAGTTTCTTTCTGAGTTATGAGGGCATTAGGATTTTCCTTTTTCTAAATAAATATGATTCAGCATGGGACACGACTAATATTAAGAGCACCTACTGCTAGGTGCAGACATGCAGAAGAGGTTGCCAAATTAAATTACAGAGATTTCTCAAACATATAGCTGAATAATAAGCAGCTACGAAACTAGGTCAGGGTCGCAAGCAGTCGACCACAGCCCCTCCCCCCAACATGCAAAATAAATATACCCACTATCTCTGAATAGAAATCAGTCTTTTGTTATGCCCTTTGTCAGGAATACGTTGCTGCAAAATGATATTTATTTCCACAGTCTTTGCAGCTGTGAGCGGGACTGAATTAATCTTTCGAGAACTGATTTCATCTTCAATTTCATGTTTATGATTATAAAATGTAAATGTATTACTTTCAAGGAAGCAAAAAAAAAAAAAAAAAAACCCCACCAAACGACAAGGACAGGCACAGATGTAAAAAGGCAGCTCCTCACCTACTGCTTTCCCTTGCCCTCTACTAATGAAACAGTCAACTAACTCTTAAATAAAAACAGACGGTAGAAAAATGCAGTGTAGAAAATGTGTAGAAATAAGAAAACTGGAGAGATGTCTAAAAGGAAAAGATTTGAAAATCTAAGCAGAGCAGTAAATATGTGACTGCAGACAGGAGAATTACCAGAACACAGAAACATGACTAAAACTAGGCTGAGGATAAAGGTTTTAGACATTTCACTTCAAACCAGCCCCCACACTCTCAATGCTACCACTAAGAACAATACCAAAAAATGCTGATTACAGCTGAGCTGTGCTATTTTGCAGCATGGTGGTAGCTTTTTTTTTATCTCCAAAATGACAATAGTCTGCTGAACCATCTCGTTCTGATGACCTACTAATTAATTACATCCACAGCCATAAAGTAACTGTGATGGGTTCTGTGGAAGTCATTGAGAAAATTTGTGCCATTTCACCTTGGGATTTAGGAACCATTCTGCTCAAATACTCCAGGAGAATGTATTTTGAGATTTGATAGGGGTGATTTCTGAAAATGACTGTTCATGAGAGGGAAAGTAGAAATCAGAAGAAATTTGGGTGGAAATACAGATGCAGTTCTATGAGTGGCTTTAGTTGATGTAGTGTAGCCATAACAAACAGGCTGGGCTTGTTAGGCTGCTCTTTGCTAAACTGGGAAGCTGTTTTCTGTCTATGGTAAAAACCAAAATGAATTACAAAAAATCCCAACCAACACCACCAATTTCTTCTGTGGAGATGATGTGAAAAAAATACATATTGGTCTTTATTTTAACCATAATTTATTTGCAACATTTTCAAGCCCAAAGGCCACCAAGTGGCAAATGAACATGGCAGCAGCATTGTTGATAAACACTGGGTGAGATGCTATAACTGCAGCTTCAGGTACACTTAGCAGACACACAAATCACTAAGGATGTTGTGAATGCAGTTTGTAAATTTAATTTAGACTTAGGTTTATATTTTTCAAATTAAACCCTAAACCAGAAATCCCTCATGCATGTGCTTGACTTCAAATCTGTAAACAGTTTTCTGCCCTCCCCAGGGCTGCTCACAGAACAGAAAGTCAGTATATATGTATATATGTATGAAACACTTGTAAGTGTGTAAGCAGGTGCTTATTGCTAAGCACGCTCTATTCAAGAAGGCACTTATGGATATTAAATAGTGCATATTATGTATATTATGGAAGGCTTTCCTGAATAATGATAAATCAAGCACATCTCAAAATTAAGCATCTGCTTTCCTCTATTTCTGAACCGATGTGGCATTTTTTTTCCCCTCAATAATGAAAGGATTATGCACATTTTAAAGTATAATGCAGGAGATGTTCTACAAATGTAACACTTGAACCTGACAAGAAAATTACACGACCATGGCTACGTTTGGAGGCACCAACTGGGATGAACCTCCCGCTCTCCACACACACCAGTGCCTGTTGATACCAGCAGCTCACAGATGGAAAGTGGGTGGTTTGGGCCTATTTTTGGCACGAGGAACGTTAGCTACCTGCCCTTCCCCACACCACTGGCTGCACCTCAGCTCTTTGGCAAAAGAAAAAAGGGAATCGGGGCACCTCAGCTCCTCATCTTGCTGTCTGCAGAAGTGTGTGAAGTTAGGCAAGAAATAATTTCCAACTGACCTCTGAAGTTGTTATTTAACTCCTGAGGATGGAGGGAGGAAGAGGGACAAAGGACTTTTCTCCCTCCCTCCTTAAGCTGGGCAGATACAGTGCATGTAGAGAAAAATAAAAGCAAGCAACAAAGCAATACAAAGAATCCCCAAGATGAATTAGGCCTGAGATGGACTCCCCTGAAAAAATAAAGGCTGAGCCTGCATCTAGAAGCAGAGAACTTGGGGCCCAGGTCCCACTCCCCCTCCTCTTTATTTACTTTATCCACTGTATCCTAGAATAACTCAGGAGCTACAAGCACCAGGGAAAAATCTGTGATTTATGTGATGTCCTTTTCTTCTCCACATTTGTCAGCAAATGGATGTTTCTTTTCAGGGGAAAAAAAAAAATTAAAAAAAAAAATCCCTTTTGTAACTGAACTCGGCCCCCCCTCCCCACCCCCGGGTGATTATTACACTTCTCGGGTGGTTAAATTCATGCATCCTTTAATTTCATGCCTTGTGTAACAATCACCCAGAACTACTCTGCTGGCTGAGCTTTCTTATTTGGTTACAATCTCTCTGTGAAATTTTGGCCTCCGTGAAGTCAGCAGAAGTTTTGCTCTCAACTACAAACAGGGCAGGGCTTCACACTTCGTGTTTCTAAAATACTCTCTGTTTTCAGTTCCTGTAGCATTTCTAGTTTATATTACTATTGCTAAAATTGCAGACTGGGATGGCCAGTGCTGTGAAATACTTTGTAAGATAAAAATGTCAACATTAAATCACAAGCTAAGGGATGAAAATAAACACTTCTATTTTCTGCCGTGCGTGCTACTAAGTGTAGTATGGAAAAATGATCAAATCACAATTAACATGATATTTTTTTAGCCTTCATTAGGCAAAGACAAGTGTCTGTATGTATTTTCCCATCCCTGAAAGAGTCTATTTCTTCTCCGCGTTCAACTGAAGTTTTAGTTGAGATCTTTTGATAGTACCAAAAAGGAAGTTCTTTTAACCACAGCTCAATAATAAGGTGAATGGAAAAACAGTTGGTTTCCTTCTGCTTCAACTGTTTACCTTGATCTGTTTCAAGCAAAGAGAAGAGAAAGAGAACCTGTATATATTCTTCATTACATAACAACCACAAGTTAAACCAAAAAAAAAAAAACCCAGTAAAATACTGTTTTGTTCTCATGATTGAGCTCCTACAGTTCTGATTTTTCTAAGTAATTTTCCTTGCACCTCAAAACAAGAGCCCGAAGAGTTTTAATTTCACATCTAAAAGCAACACTAAAGGACTATTAATACAGAGCCAACAAGTGTAGACCTGAAGAAAAATCCTTGTAAATAAACAAACAAAACTAAGGAGAGCTAGACACTATTCCCTGAGCAACAAAGAGAAATACAAACCTACAGTTAGGTGTTGGTGAGAGAAAATTTGACATGATTTGGAAGGACTGAAAGCTGCCAATTCACATGACTGAAACCTATCAGGAAAACCTAAATAGCAAAGACAGGAGGAGCAGTAACTGGGACTCCACATGTCCCAGTGTAAATGCAGCATTTCCATACTTCAGAACAGGCTAATCCAGGAGAGCTGTAGCTGATTGACAACAATCTCAGGTATTTTAGAGCTGCCAAGACAGATGAGGAAATAGGAGGAGGCCTCTAAAAATTACTTAGAAGCCTGTATAAATATGAAGAAAATCACACAGGTTTCTGAAGACATGAGCTGGTAAAATATATTTGAAATGTCTAAAAATTGCAGATCTATTCCCAACCTAAAATGTAAGCCAAGTTACTTAAAATCATTCTGTACTAGGTCTCAGTGTGATAGATGAAAAGAACTTGATCATTGCCTAAAACAGGCGACTGCCAATGTTAGAACATTCACAAGTGAACTTCAATTACAATGTGTAAAAAATATGACATATATTTTTTTCTCTGTTAAAAAACCAGTGCTCCCAAAATATCTTAAAGACACAAACAAAGCTGAGCAAAGTAGATATTTGAATGCAAAAACAATATTGGAAATCAGACTATAAAAATCCACACAATCCTGCAGCCATGAAAAAAAAAAAAAAAAAGATTTTTTTTTTTTAGTTGAAAAGCCATCCTAGCTGAGAGGAAAAGTAGTTGAAGCAATTTATTCTCCATATATTTCAAAAGTGAAATTGTGGAAGCTGACAGAAGTGACTGCAGATCAGCAGTTAGAAATGCAGAGCAGTGATTATGGAAGCCAGCAGTCTGAAGAAGAAAAAAATCATTTCTGGTATGGTCACATAGAGTCACGAACCAATGAAATCTGGGCAATGGCACAGCTCTGGTCCCAAAACCTGCTAATGATGTTCTCCACTGTGATACAGAAGAGAAGGGAATCTAATCCATACAAAATCATCATTTGTTGTAACAACCACCTTTTGTTGATTTACTTTGCAACCATGTCAATTACCAAACAGCTAAAGTGAAGTAAAATACATTAAATTTCCTGAATCAGAGAGCTTATACCCAAGGGGAAACAAGGGATTGTCTCAGAAGATCTTGGAGGCCTCCCCAGACTTATTTTTGAAACATTGGAGAACTTCCAGTGGACTGAGGACAAAAAACCCCACAATATATCAATATTTCAGAAGCATAAATATGATCATATCAGACAAGACTCACCTTAGCTAGAATCTGAAGTCATCAAAACCTGTTTAAATGATGCAACAACAAATACTAGAATGGCAGGTGAACTAATGAGATTGAATTTGATTTTACAGAAAAAGGTTCATCCCCCCAAATCTTTATTTTTCATGACATCACAAGCCTGACTGGCAAAGACTGAACTGACACAACGTATTTCTCTTATCCTTTAGATTTCAGTCCACCTGTTTTTAACCAGTGTACAAACTGGGTGTAACCCATCACACGGAGCAAAACCTTCCTGACAGATCACTAAAAAAACCCTGCAAATGGCAAAATATCATCCCGAGAACTGCTTGGAGGCACCACGTTCTCAACCAGCATCCCCATCACTCACCCAGGAAAATTTGGAGGGAATGTAAAGAGCTGATGAGGTCGTAAAACAGCAAATGGGGAAGGTGAGCTGTGGGAAAGCATCTGGGAAGTGAACTCATTTGAACTGCATTGGAACAATGCCTGACTCTGTTAGAAATGAACAGTGATGGCAGGAGGGAAAACAATCCTGATGGAGAGTCACCTGCATGTGAGCTGCCAGAGCAACCTTGGCCACAACCACCTAGGCAAGAGCTGGGAAAAGCACACCCCTGCCCAGGGAGGTTGTGGAGTCTCCTGCTCTGGAGACACTCAAGACCCCCTGGATCTGTTCCTGGGTGACTTGGTCTAGGTGATCCTGCTCGGGCAGGGGGGTTGGACTAGATGATCTTCTAGGTCCCTTCCAACCCCTGACACTCTGTGATTCTGTAATAATATCCCGTGACAGCAACTTAGATAGGAACATGAAGAATTTTACATAAATTGAATCTTTAAATCAAGACTACATGACCAAACCAGAAGTTCTGATGCAGAAGTTTCTCAGCACAATTGATTTCTCAGCCTGTGTGTGCAGGTGAGTCCAGTCTATGCATGAGAACAGCACCTTCTCATTCCAAACATCTACGTGTAAGCCAAAGATCTTTAATAAAGTTGCCAACAAAAGCCCATGTATTACCCAGGATGGTCTGCAGCAGCCCCTCTGTACTGAGTGTAACAAATTCAAGATGACAGGAGTTTTGTCAGGTAGACAAAACCTAACCCAGGGTTAGAGAGCCGAGTGTTAAAAGTTGCAATTTGCATCCTGGGAGCTGTTTCCTAAAAGCCCTGCTATTATCTAGCTGCAGGTCATCAGAGAAAACTCTGCCATCTGCCTTCCCCTGCAGCCTGTGCAGGGCAGGAATCAGCCAGCCTGGAAAGTGCCTGCTGCAAAGACCCCTGTTACCTCAGGAGGGAAATAGATGAGCTCTGGTAAAGCCCCAGTCCTTTAACTGTTTGCTGCTAAGTGATGCAACATAGGTCTCATGTTCTCCAGCCTCTCTCACTGATGCAGAGCTGAGCACATGGAGACATCTCCCAACCACCAAACCTGTTGTTAAAGGAAAAACCCTCCAGTGAGGGAGTTACCACATTATTTCCCTGTATCCCATTCTGGCATTTCATCTCCATCCCTTTTACAAGCCAAGTGTTATTAACTCATCTCTGCAAGTTCATATTCAAAATATTTCATTCTCACTGCCTTTTATTTTTTCTGGATGATGTTCAATTTCTCTTCATCTGTCCCAGAAGTACTCCAGCTCTGCTTGGGTGAGTGCTAGCTAGAGTTGCACTGCTTTTGATGGGAAACATCTTAAGAATTATAGAAGCACGTGGAGTCTTGAATCCTCAAAAGAAACTTAACATTTCTTGAAGTCTGCTAGCACTGGAAACCTAATAATTTGAAGATTGTATATGTAGGTATATGAAGTTTGGCCTGAAGAAGCAGTGAAAAAATTCCTTTTGAGGTCAAGTTCCAGAAGTTTATCTGGTCTCAGGAAAGATCAGAGTGCAAAGATGCATTTTCTCTGTAGAGCTCCAGCCAATGAGTAGAGCTAATAGCAGCTTATGATATAAAGCATATGGAACATGCTAAACTCACCACACAGTTCCTAGAACAATTTCTCAGGCCTGAGAAAGAGGATGATTTACTCACCACTAGTGAAAAATGAGTATTTCTTGGTGTAAGGATAAGTATCTTTTTTAGACACCAGGTAACTCATGATGAAAAGTCCATTGAAAAGTGCTGCTGAGCTGGGTCAGCTTTGGGTCTGAAGTGTTAGGGGACAGGACAGGACACATCAGTCCATCCTCCAGCCTACCCAGGGATAAAACAGTGTGGTGAAAATGGTTCCAAATGTGGGTTCACACCACAGATGTCAAAGAATTTGCTGTTATGGAAAACTCTGCACACATAACTGAAGAAAATATTATTGCATTGCTCCAGTTTATCCAGTTTATGTTGCCCCTTTAGCACATTCTAATTTGTGAGACCACAAACATGCTTCCTACTAGAGCTAAAATCATTCTAGGCTTTAAGTACTGCAGTACCTCAAACTGTTCCAATTTCCTTCAAATTCTGAAATAAGAAACAAACCAGCTTTAATATTTATGTTTTCAAAAGGATGGTGATGAGTTTGGAGTTTTCAGTTAAGGAGCTACCTTGAGACTCTTGCAACAGCAAGGGAAAACAGTCAGTTGCACAGTCTTGACCTTTTAAAATGTTCTCTAATATATCATGTAAAAAAAAAGTACAGTATTAAACAAGAAATTTGTTAGCCTTCAGCACAGAGGCAGGTTTATTAGCAAACAACTAAGTGGAACAAAAAATCCATAACCCTGATCTTATTGAAATAATTACAGAATCTTTAATGTCCCAGTAGGCATACATGGAGAATAAGATGGAGCACACAGAAAGAGCACAGTAATGAAAGCAGACAGAAATAGGCCATTCATCCTACCTTTTACTTAGTGCATACAAACGACTGTCAAAAGTATAAGACAACACAAAAATGATTACTGACCAAAAACCAGTCAAAATTTCTCTTGTACTGCTAAATTTTAGGAATCTGTGGGACAAAATGAAAATCAAAAGTCTCATTCTGGACAAGCAAACATTTTATTTTTTCTTTTATTTATCTGCGTGTATAATTGGCACTTTGAAAGAAAAATCTGTACAACATTGCAAAATCAATGTTAAATCTATTTGAGGAGGACTCACTGAGAATCATAAGAATCTCACCCTTTAACTATTCTGCATGTTGCCCGTGTTATATCCAGCCCAGATTGAAAATACACATGAATATAGTTTGCAAAATGTATTCAGATGAAGAGAAAACACAGGGATATATTCAGATATCACCAGATGATGTGGCCAGCTACAGCAGGCAGAGCATGGCCAAGCTGGCAATCCTCTGGCAATCTTCTCTCCTGCTTTTTCTTTGGCCTCAACTCCAAAACTGAACGGCCCAGAGGGATTTGCCACAAGCCCCAGCAAGGAGCCCCACACCACTGTGTTTTTCTGGAGCAGACTGGGAAGAAGAATGTGGCTCCTCCACCTTCTCCCCTCTGCCCCTGGAGTGGTCTGAGAGATTTGGGGGTGTTTGGAGAAAAAAAGGGTTCTGGGGAGATCTTTTTGTGGCCTTTCAATATTCAAAGGACTTGTATACGAGGAGAGAGACTCTTTACCGGGGCCTGCAGTGAAAGGACAAGAGGCAGTGGTTTTAACTGGAAGAGGTTTTGGACTGAATGTAAGGAGATATTTTCTATGATGAGGATGGTGAGCCACTGGCACAGCTTGCCCAGAGAGGTGGTGGAAGCCCCATCCCTGGCAATGCTGAAGGCCATGGATGGGACCATGAGCAACCTGATGTAGGGAACTGTGTTCCTGCCCATGGCCAAGGGATTCCTGCAGCCCCAGCAAGATGTAGGTGTTGTGGGCACAGCCAGATATGGAGACCTCAACCCCTTTAACTCCTCCCTTTAAGCTGAGCAGAGAGGGTGTGGAGAAGGTCTGTACAAGCTGCTTGCCACAGCTGCAAAACAAGCAGCCAGCTTTTGGTTGTAGAACAGGAAGCCACCTTCCTCCTTCCTCATCCTTCCGTTCTTCCAGGAAAAACAAGATACTGTGCAACACTAAAACAAACCAGTTCTTCTCCCTTTCCTGTCTCCCCCTCTCTGGGCTAAAATTAGCTTCTTGATTCTCCTCTAATCAAATAACCTCAACAATGCTTTGACATGAACCTATGGTGAGGCTTCTTCACCCACACAAGGAAATCCTTAAGATGTGTTTTCCTGAAGTGAAGAGACCAAAGGTCAGTTGTGTTCCCAACCTCCCTGCCTGCTGTGGGTAGCTACTGAAAGCTATGGAGAGCAACTCCCAGCTTCCACAATTCAGATGCCTCTATGGTATGATAATAGAAATGTCACCCCAACAGATAGGCAGAGTAAACACTGTGTGGGGGAAAGGTTACATCACAGGATAAAGCAGTTGTAAAAGCACTTCAGAAACACTGCAATCTCTGATTTACATCTCCCCCTTTCCATGCAGAGTGCTATCCACTGCCTTCTTTTTCTCCCAACACTAACAATCTCACACAGAAAGGCTGACCAAGAAGTATTTTCAGGACAGTTGCCATTCCCTTTATTTTTCCTAGGGGGAAAGGAAGTCACATTCTTGTCATAGTGAGAATGAAGACATTTTCACTGTGACATAAGTTTGCAAAGGAAAGGGCTTCATTATATTCTCCTAATTTTACCAGGCTGAGATAACGAACACCCCAGAAATATTTTTTCAGTTGTTTCTCTGCATAATAAGTGAAACTGCAACTCCTCAAGGAGGTGCCAAGTGCCAGCATCAAATTCCAGCCCCGCTTGCTTTCATGGTTTTAACCATTTGGGCTTTGGGGGTTTTTCATTTTGGGGTTTTTCAAACACAGAAAATACTTCTCAAAATAATTTCAATTCACATTTAGTGAGTTTCAATAATAATCTAATTGTCTAGGAAGAAAGAATTGTTACTTTATACTAAAAAAGAGGGGTTTTAAAGACCATTATGAAAAGGACTGGTGCTCTAGAGGCTCATATCCTCCTCTACCAGGCAACTCCATACTTCCTGGGAGCTGCCAGAGCCAAAACCACTGCTCTCATCTTTATGGACCTGCTGGCCAGGTTGTCATTGGTGCTGTGGCTCCTTTCCCCTGCTCTGGCTACGTGGCAGCATTCCAAGGAAGGTCTAACAGCAAGCTTTGCTTCTGCAGGGCATAAACTGTCCCTCCCTGCAGAGAAGAATGAGGTAACCAAATCATACTGCACCTTGGCAGGGGAAAGAGAGGGGGGAGAGGTGGCTGCTATTTATTGTAAAATGCCAAAGAAAAATTAGCATAATTTATTTATTTGGAGATGCTATGGAAATGCTGAATGGAAATGAACATTATATTTAACCAAGCTACATGACATCTTGAAATTAACTTTTCTTTATTTATGGTGATATTGCAAACCTTAATGTGCTCTGCAGATGTCTTTAAATTTATGGTAGTGATTGGAACAAGTTTTCACTATAAAATTCTCTGGGACATTGAGAGCCCTTTAGCAGAAATTAAATCCTAATATTATGTGCTATAATCAGAATATAGTACATATTTGCTCTAAAGACACATGCAACTTGATGCATTCTGAAATTTCTTCCTACTTACTAACATTATTTTCAAGGTTTATTATTCCCCTCCTTTGACTGAGGGCACAAACCAGAACAAACACCTAGTGAAACGCTTGAAATTCATTATGCAGCTTCTCAACTGCTCACAATACTGCTATTAAAAATGCATAACAGTGTTCTTACAAAGGGTCAACATTGTGCACTTCAATTTCACAAAGAAAATGCTTTGCTGCATGCTTTAGAGGTTTCTCTGTGCTGCATAAGGGTAATACCATTTCTGCTCTGCCCCTTCATCCAAAATTAGGGATTTGTTTCTCTTTGGAAGAAGTCCAGTCTCCAGATATGAACTAAAAACAAGGCCAATATTTATGTGTTATTATAGGCTCAGCTTACTCTAGTCAGGGGGGGCTCTGCTCAAACCTGATGGTGGGCAACCATCTGCCAGGATTTAAAAGGGGTGGGGAATGCTCCAGAGAAGCATGCAATGGAACTCAGGGCTGGTTCCCATCCCAAACTCCTTCTCCAGACCCCACTGCTCAGCCTGCAGCCTGCACTGCCCATCCTGGGACAGTCTGTTGGCCATCCCTACCCCTCAGTGTCTTCCATCTGATGCAGGACAGTGTGCCCTGAGGTCATTGTCTCACAATGATCAGGGACTGTAGTGATAGGACAATGGATTTTCAACTGAAAGAGGGCAGATTCAGGCTAGATACAAGGAAGATGTTCTTCACAATGAGGGTGGTGAGAACCTGGAACAGAATTCCTGGAGAAGCTGTGGATGTCCCCTCCCTGGAAGTGTTCAAATCCAGGTTGGATGGGGATTTGAGCAACCTGATCTAGTGGGAGGTGTCCCTGTCCATGGCAGGGGGGTTGGAACTGGATAATCTTTAGGGTCTTCTTCTGTGATTCTCTGATTAATCATATGCAGTTCACTGAGTTTCAGTTAGGCCATCTCCTGCACATGCCAACTGTAGGTCTCCTGAGATAGAAGAGCCTTGGAGGCATCATGGGCCAAAAAGAGTAGCTATAAATTATGACTTTGTCCCAGCAGAGAATGGGACTCATAATAAGTTGGGTTAAAACTTGAGATATTCTATCACATCATTAGCAGTCTCTTTGCAGCAAAACTGTACAATGTCTCTTCACACAGAACTTTTCTTGCAGTAAAACCTCTCAGAAAACTACTGCAGCTCCTAAGCCATCAGCCAAGACTAACAAAGCAGAAGAGTTAGTGCAGAGTCCATTATCTTCCTGGTTTGTCTGTGATCTGTCCAGTTTCATTCCATCATTTAGCATGGTGTTTGCAAGAAAATCTTCATCCTGGAGATCTCTTGCACCTCACTGTGTTTTTAGGGCTAGTTAGGACAGGCCAAGAATCAACAACTGACACCCAGAAGCTCACCCCAGCCTCATCTGTGGGCTTGATTACCAAACTCTTCACACCAGACTTGGCCAGAGTGTGCCCTGACTCCATCCTGAGTGACAGAAGGGTGAGCTCCCCAACCTTCCTGGGAGATGGAGTCAGCACCATCCCCAGCACACACAGCTCTGGGAGTCTGGAAGTGTTTGCAGGTTCTCCCAGTTGAGGCACCATTTTTGAGGATGGGCTTCCTAGCCACCAAAGGTGGAAATCAGCCAATTATTTAGTGTTACTCTGGCTCCCAGTGTGTGCTAAATCAGTCTTAAGATCATCCAGCAGCCTGTTCTGAGATCTGACAGCTACTACACACTTTGGAGCTGATTGCTACCAATTTGGAGCTTCTCAGAAACAAACATGGACATCCTGCAGATAGAGAGATTCACACGTTTGGTAGAAGTGCCTTCAAAGCTGAAGTTTGAAAAGAAAGTGCCAGTATTAAAAGGCTATAAAAAGATAACTATGGAATAAAAAAAACCCGTAGAAATATTGTTTTGTAAATTATAGCTCAAATTCAGAAAGGAAAAAGTTGCTGAAGGTATGTAGGCCTATATGTAAATAAATGTGTGTATATGTATGTATAGATACTATATGAATGACAGATTGGAACAGCTGATCTACATACCAAAAGATTTTGAGCAGATTGTTAATTTATTTTAAACTGCATAGTAACACTTCTAAAATACACTAATCACAACAGTGTAAATACTCTTTAAGGCTGGTGTAACATACATATTTAGATGATTTCATGTGTTCTGGGATTAAAAATGCAGATATCAAAAGGGTTTTTTTATAATCTGATGTGTTGTCATCCATGAAAAAATTAGACTCAAGCATGCTTGGCAAAAATACTTCCCATATGTATTCCTGAAATACGAGATATTTACATTGCATTGTCCAAATGACATGTTATCCTTAAATCAACTCTAGATAATATCTTAATGATGTAATTGTCAGTGGTGGGGGGAAAAAAAAAGATAGTGAGAGATGAGATTTTGAGGATAAATAGCTTGATCATGGTTAAGGACTTTACTACAGAACCCTGGTTTGAAGTTATGTCAACACCCCATGGGTTTATTTTGTGGCCAGGAAATATATGTCAAGGATTATACAGTTCATTTAAGTCTAGTGGAAAACCTTTGCTTTGAGTTTTAGCTTTATTTAAACTTGAAACACCATTCTAAATTTGGAGGTAATTAAAAAAGCATTCTACACAAATCCAGTCCACATGCTCCTGGTAAAAGTTCCACTTCTTAAAGATGCCTCTTGAGATGTGATGATTTATGAATTTCCAGATACTGAAACACACACTAGATCCTCACCCTCAGCCACACGAAAATCTAGAGGAGAGAGAGGCCCTGACAAACCAAAACTGAAATCCAAAGCCCAGCTTATTACATTTCTTTAAACTGAAAATTATTCAGCACAGGTTTAAAAGGAAAAACTTTTGTTGGCAAGACAGGTTTTAATAAAACCATTCAATTAATGTATTTCACTATACCAAAAATCTTTACCTGAAGTAAAGGATCATTTGGAAGAATTATAAACCCCAAGCAGATCATTTGCTTCTATGTAACCATTGATTTGAGGAAAATATCAATAAACACTGTAAAATAAGTATTTGATTTTGAGATAATAATGATGACTATTAATTTTGTATTTAAAGAAACAAGACTAATGTTCCAATTCTTTGTTTGGAGAAATATTTTGATAATCAAATTAACTAGCAGTACAAATATAAAACATCATTTAATTTTCACAGCCAGGCAAATAATCAGTATCAGTGAATTGGAACAGTGATTCACATTTATATGATTTCTTTAATTAGTAGAGACATTGACTATTGTCATATTTATTTCATTAGATTATTTTAGATTGTTTGCAAAGATTAAATTTTTAATAAGGAAATTAGAAGAATGTAACAAAAAAGTCTGCTTTTGATAACAATAAATCATCTAATTACTCTTTTTTAAGTGCACGTGTTCTAGGCTTTAATGTTCTCAAACTGATGCTTAGAAAATCAGAGGACCACAGAATTGTTTAGGTGGGAAAAGACCTTTAAGATCATTGAGTCCAACCATTAACCTAACTCTGCCAAGTCCACTGCTAAAAACCATGTCCTCAGCACCACATCTACACAACATTTGGACACGTCCATGTAACTGAGTATTGGCAAAGATGAGTAAACAGCTCCCAAAGTGAAAAACTGAGTCTATCCAGACCCACAAAACACAAAAAGTCAGGAATTCAAGAGCAAACTTCATAAACCCCAACATTTTTGGAGATTAAATCAAAATTAATCTCTCTTGAAGTCCTCTCTACAGTTCAAAAGTCCCTCCCATGGGCAGGCATCCAACTTTTCCTTCTGAGGACATTTGAGGGTGTGCCCACGCCAGCTTCTGGTGTCATGCCCTAGGGGAGAGCTCTCCAGAGCAGAAGCTGTGACGTAGGAAAGGGAATTGGATATGACACCCAAATTTGTCATCGTTACATGCTAAATTTATGTTCCCTTCCCTAATGGTTACAGCCCTTCACCAGGAGAAGAGAACATTTGTTCTGTCTAAAAAGGAATGAAAAGATAAATCTGCCTGGTGAGTAAACCCTGAAGAGCCTTAGGTTGGCTGGGTGTGAGGGTTTCACTGCAATAGCTGCTACTACAGATACAAGCAGGACAAGATTGAGCAGCTCCCCTGTGGGTACTTTCAGATGCTAAAGATGCCAAGTGGCTGGGTGGCAGTTCAGGGATTCTCCACAGAAAACTGAGTTCCTTGAATCTCTGAGCGACTGTAGGGATCAGTGTTGTAAACAACACATTCTCTGGCACTTTAACTCTCATAACCCTGACCAGCAAGGCAAAATGATGCAGTTATTTCAGGTGTAATACAAACACTGACAAACATCCTGGGCTTGATGATCTGCAGTGTATATGAAGAGTACAAAAAGCTGGTGTTTAAATGATCAAAAGAGTTGAGGATGAGCAAAAGGCCTCAATGAGAAGCATTGATCAGTTAAACCTGCTGATAACCAAATATATATATATATATATTCTCATTTATTAGGATTTATAATGCCAACAGCCTGCATGAAACACAAACACAAAGGAGCTGTTTAGAATCCTCCTACAAAAAACAACACGTAGCTTTGACCATTTCCTCAAACCCAAACCACATTTCAGTCTCTACATTAACCTCTCCAGGAAAAGGTGAGGCTCAAGGTCGATGGGTATCTCAGTACACAGATAGAGACCACAAACTCAAAGTCTGGTGATGTTCAAGGAGGAAAGAGAATTTTAGTCAAATGCATAATGACTGCAATGATTGTGTTAGCAGAACACTTGAAAAGAAAACTTTTGGGTTCAGCTCAAAAAAAGAGAATGTTTAGTAGGATGCATTATTATGCAAAGGCAAGATATTCCATTTTCCCCCTGTAGCTTCATAAATGATGCATTTGAGAAATGGAGTGTTTACATAACTACAATCATGCATATATTGTGCCTTCAGCAATTTCAATAATATAGACAGAAAATGGAGTTATCTTCGTTACGAACTTCATATGGACAACTTCATAAGTAGCACTGCAGTTAGATAATAAAATGAAATAAAGATATCACTTTAGGCCATATTCAAACCTTATTTCCATTTTATAGAGATCAAGGGTATAACAGGCTCTTTATTTGTAGACCATGCAGTAACTTTACTAACAGAACTATGCATTTTTTTCCCCTAGCACAGTTACATGATCCATGAGCTTCCATATAAAAAATGTAGTTAGCTCTTCAAAGTTATTTCTCACGGCTAGTTCCCAAAGTTGAACTGCATGATAGCATCAAAAGAAAAGAGACTTGTTATTTACTGGGTCGCTCCACCACTAAAACCCCACAAGCCTTGGCAAGAAGAGTATTTGTTAATATAAAAGTGGCAATACAAAGTAATTTGACTATAGCAAACTGCACGTCAAAAAGAAATGTGTTCTGTAGTTATCAGCCATTTTCCTGGTTATCACGTGCATTTAATGTGATAAGCAAAGAGTATCTTGGTGAACCTTGAACTCTGCAGAGATGTAGATGAATTAGAGCTTTGGAGAACATGCTTTTTTCTTATCGGCATACAAATAGATAATAGCTTGTTTTTTTGGCAGGGATTCTTTATAGCTAAAGCACTTCCCCCTCGGGGAATCATACTGTCATTTGTTTTTATTTTCAAAATGAAAACAAATGGCATTGTAACTCCTAAGGGTGAAAATGACTTCAGTCTACTTTTTCGACTCCACTCCCATCTATTCATTTTTAGTTTGATGGAATATAGATATAAGGGTTCTTTCCCCCCCCTCCCCCCTTTGGCTTCCATTGCCACAAAATGTATTCACTAGCTGTACAGTAATTAACAGCTCTTGACTGGAAAACTGCCAACATGTACAACGTGACACTCTTCCTTTGAACACTAACAAAGTGCATAAGTAATTTATGTTGGATTAAATATCCCTAACAGGGACCCTTAAGTAACCCAATCACTTTAAACAGGCTCCACATGTATGCTCCTGTGCAGTGAAAATGTCAGACAGTGATAACCCACTAATAGTACAGTTCTAACTATATTCCAGCCATTAGCATTTTATGACATCAATCCTCATTAAACCTGGCAAGGAAAAAAAAAGGTACTAATGTTTCCCAATTTTGCAGCCAAGGTGGAAGAGAAATGGAGAAAATGTAGACAGGTGCTGTCTCCCAAAAAAAAAAAAAAAAAAAAAAAGGATTAACATTTTTTCAAATGTGGTTGCAATTTTCTGTTAGTACCTTTGTTTGTCTTGAAAGGAAGACAACAAAGAGGTAAGGGCTACAAGGACCTCAGTGGAATCCAGCCAAGAGTGAAAGAAAAGACTGGTATTTCAGCCATTGTGCTCCCTGCGAAAGCACTGTGCCAACTCATCTTCCAACCCATTATATGAAATTTAATTTAACCTGCTATGCAATTAATTCAGATGTTCAGCCTATTTTTCTCATGGCAGAATCCCTCACACAATGCCTTATTTAAATATTAATCAGTCCTCTTTCAATTAGGACTAATTTGCTTCACAGGGTTTCTCTCATCTTCTGATTGCAGGAAAATGGAGGTAACTTGCAACGTTTGAGGATAATTAACATGGTATTTTTATAATACTGATACATCAAATGGGACCTTAATGAACCCCGCTGATTCCATTTAGTAAAGCATGCCTCAAAGTTATAATCAAGAGGAAAGCCATTGCCATCTGTTTAAAATACTAAGGAGCACAATTTAAACACAGAATAGTTATTTCTTTAAGCTGTCTATTGTAGGGGTCTGCAAAAGTCCTTTTTTTTTTCATGGAAACTAATTGTATGGTATTTAAATTCCAACCTTTTATTACATATATGCAAACAGTGTCCTCCTAAAGTGTAGAGGCACCTCTTAATTAAATGTTGACAAGCTCAGATATAAGTAATGTTTGTTAATGTTAATTTTCCAAACATGCTGTGCATTTGATACAGAGGCAACACAAATTTTCTCTGTTCTAATCAAGGCAGTATTTTGTGCACTGCACTTGAAGAACAGAGTCTTCAAATCATGCTCCCATTCTCCCCCAAAAAAGGGAAAAAAAAAAAGAACTGGAGCTTTTGCAAAATGAAAAATAAAAGCATATGTTGTTCATTTGTTGGTTACTATGAAAGGCAAACAAGTTAACATTTACACATGACCAGTTGCTCACAAAATGTTCCATCTGCTACAAAGAAGGTCGAAGTTCATCTTTCTTCTGTTTAGAATTGCTCTACTGTTCCTAGGTAACCTGTAGTCCAAACCCATGTGACTGAGATATCAGATCCTGACTTCATGGGGAAAGAAAAGTCCTTGGTGTCAAGAAAAAAAAGCAGTGACACACAGGAGATGGGACCACTTGCTTCGTTATCACTCCCCTGTACATTTAAAAAGTTGATGATAAAGTCTTGACTGAGCCATTCAACTTGGAGGGTTTAGAGTCAAAAATATTGGCACACGTGACCTAGTCAAGATTCAGTATTTTGCTTTTGCTTGTATAAATACACCCTCCTGAATATGTGACTGCAAGAAAGGAAATGTCATCACCCTGAGAAATGTCAACAGTTTACTATAAAAGAACATGGTACAAAACCCCCAAATTAAGTCACAATGATTCTGAACTTCTGAACTGGGATTTCCTGCAGCTCAGCTCTGGATCCTCAGGCACCCTCAGCAGCACATTTGTTGTAGTTGCAGGACTGCAAACTGAGCTCAACTGCAGTGTGGACGTTCACCAAAATGGGTAGGAATGTTGAAATATCACTGTGTTTGAAACAGTCTTACTGGGAAGGAGTGTCCATCTGGCAAAGAGACAACCTGATCTCAAAAGCCACGCTTCCAAAGTGATTAAAACCTCAACAGTGACCACTGGGCCTAGAGAACTCAGAGCAGCACTGATAGAAACTGCCCACTCAACGTGAGAGTTCTGGTGTTGCTGTGGCTTTTCTACCCACCCAGGTCTAGAGGGGACACCCATGAGGAGATGACTTCGAGCCAAAGGGGGCAAAGGAAGAATGATTTGCTTTCTAGAAGTCTGTGTCTACAGTGCCATCTCTGGAAGCCCATTTGAGCCAGAACAAACCGGTGTTGTGTGTAAATTGAATCCCTGCTATCCCCAGGGACTGGGCTTAACCCAGATATAACTCTCTGATGTGGATACACAGAAACAAAGGTATTTTAAGCAAGTTTCATATGCCTGTACTCAGACTTTCACTCCGTGGAAACTAGACTAAGCACAGATGTTTCTCTGCTACATTTTTTCTTCCTGTCTTTTTCTTTTTTTAAAGGCCACAGAAGCCTTGAGGACTGCTTCAGATCTGCTCTTGCATGGACAAGGAAAGGGAGAACTCTGGAAGTATATGGAATATTAGAAAGACTCAAGTGTGAAAGTCCACTAAACCTAAGTAAACACTACATCCAAGCATAGGAAGGATCTTTGTGTATTTGCAAAACTCATGAGACACTGATTTCCATACTCCATCATGCACCTTGGGGTTAATTTTAGCAAGTTTTGAGTACAGTTAGATATTTGGATCTCAGGACTTCAAGGCATTTACCTCTGTAGATGAAGTGAGGAAGCCCCTCAGCTTGTGATCCATTTCCCAGTAATCAAGAACTATTCAGGGTCTTTAAAATTATCTTTTCATCCATGTCTGCCTTTATCTGGCTGAACTGTGCTGAACTTCTTTTCAAATCAGTTTCTATTTCTTTAAGGTAACTTAAACCCATCAAATTCTAATTTATCCTGTTAATAATATTAATAACACCCTCTTAAGAAGGAAAACTGATCCAAAAGATAAGAGACTCATGCAGGTCATATAATCTATACATTATTGGATATACCAGGCCACTGCATTTTGTTTCCTTCGCTGCTAAAAGGGTAAAGAATCAGAAAATCCTGATGCAGTAGAATTATAACTCTTAGAGTTGTGAAAGATTCATTATTTTAGATCTGTCTGAAAGGATGTAGTAGAGTCAGTTTGTCGCCTACACCAACCATATGTGGTAGACAGCCAATAAATAATACATTGCTCTCAGTTGTTCCTGAGCTGAAAGGTCTGAAAGTAGGATGATTATCAACTCTTTAACATGAATATGAAGAAGCCTCCAGTTTGTACCACTGCTGCCTTTCCAGAACTAGTTTGATGTAGAGTTTTAAAATGTCACATTTTGCCATTAAAAAAAATTATCCTGTTTGCAGCCTTTAGTACTGGAGATGAGTATTAGGTTTTGGAATGTTAAAGTATCCCTTTGAGGAATATCCTATTTGTGCTATTTTTGCTTGCACAGAAGGTGTTCCTAGATTCCCTCCTCATAAGAGATGCTGGGGACTTAGGCAGCAACACTGTGAACATGTGGGATCTGTGTCCCTCCCAGGGCAAACATGATCATCCCAGCAAGCTTCCAGAGCTTCCAACTCTGAAACTGAGCAAAACACAGAGGACAAGGGCTGAAACCCTTCATAATATGCTTTGCTAGGGTCTGTGGGATGAAACACCACAGTTAGCACATGGTTCTTGCTTATTGAGGGCTCTTAGTTACCTGTGGGTTTCTCTGGACTACTCAAAAATCTAATTTCCTAGATTGCTTCATCTGATAATGAGAAGTTCTTGCATTGCATCTGTGAACACACCTCAGCTCAGATGGCTGCAGTGCTCTGGGTTGGCATTATCCTTTATGAATTTAAGATATATTGTCCCTGCCTGTGCTGTGACTACTGCTGTAAGGAGTGAAGAATCTCTGCGTTCCATCAAAGATGTAACAGACTCATAAAGGAGTTTCTTGTGCTGCTGATAGTTGACATCCAAATGTGCCTTGTGTCATTCAGTTGGCTGTTTTCTGCCTTCATGCTTCATCTGGCACAACTCATCCCTATCTACAGAGGTATTCAGAGAAGGGAGGTGACAGGCAGCCACTGCTGAGAAGAATGAAGACTGTAGTACTTAATCAGACAGTCCATGGGGTGAGTCTCTGCTTGGGTGAGATTTATTGCTAGCACTGGACACTGAGGAATCTTGCTGGGTCTGCGAAACTTCATCCTCGTAGGTGTATTTTTCAGAGGGAATAATGAGAAAATTCTCACTTTGTAAAGAAATCATCAAAGCAGATCAATGAGTTGCACCCTTGGCTGCTATAGCTGAGGTAAATGCTGCTGGGAAATTGAATAACTGACCAAAATAACTCATGAAGACATCTCAGTGTCCTTTGGTTTTTTATGCCCATTTATCAGATTTGTTATCCAGAGAATTTAAAAATCTTCTATTACGGTGGCTATTGCATCTCCAGTCGGAGACTTAACAGCTGTTCCACAAGCTCCATCTGGAACTTGTTCAGTGAAAGGATGGACTTTACATCACCCAGTTCCTAGAGCTGACCTGACTCTACTTCCACCTCTATAGCTGAGAGTCCTTAAGGACTAATATAACTGGATGTGCAGAACGAGTTTTGCATTGAATTTAGACTCCTAATAACTATTACTCCTGTAACTAAACTGCAAAGCCAGTTAAGTGGAGCACCTTTGACTCCAGTAGATTGCTATTTTCAAGTATGCACTGCAGTTTACAGGTGCACTAATACATTTAAAGTGGGATAATAAATACCCTACAAACAATCAACAGCAAAACACCCCCTGCAACACTACAGCAACATTTAAATCAGGAATAAAAAGATCTTTTTAATTAAATTTCATGGTGGCTTTACATTTTAAAAGCTCTTTTTTTCCCAAAATAGATATTTACCAAAATGCATGTGCTGGATAATGTATGACTATTCCCAAAGCAATGGTTTTGTGGGTTAGATTCCAGCCCCTATTCCTGGAATTCCTACCTCCTCTCTCCATCAAACTTGTGCTGGGCTAAGACACCTGTGTGAGTGAGCCACTGAGTTTACACAACACTGCTTTGGTTTGTGTCTATATTTATGCTTATGTCTACATTATACCTCTTCCTTTGTTTCCTGAGTCTACAAAAATCTTGTAAATAAATGTTCCCTCTTCCATGTGAGAAGAGTTTTCCTTTTTTTTTTTTTGGTGTGTTTTCTATGACTCAGTTGCTCAGAGTGCAGCATTTGCAAACAATTCTTTATACCTTAAGGAAATGTATAAGTAGCATGTTGGGAAAATGAAACAGATTTAATTATTTCAGTGATCATTTCAAAGGGATTATTAAAAAAAAAATGTGAGTGGAATGTATTAAAAATACCACGGTGGAGTCTTCAGCTACAGAAAGCAAAAATCCATTATTTGCACATAAGGCTCATCAAAAAAGATGGACTGCAGCCATCAACTCTGCCAGAACTGTCAATAATTAACAGATTTATTTGAAAATATAAGGAGCTCGTGCCAATCACACCCATTTGGCAAAGGTGGCAGCTGCACATTTGGCAGTTCCACGGGTTACCTGGCTACTGTGTCCTACCCAGTGCTCCACTTTGGCCAGAAGAAAGGCAGCTTTGAGCTCTGCTAATGCCATGGGCAAAGGGCAGGTTGGAGCATCCAGATGAGCAGCAGGACAACAGAAATTCCCACCAGAAGTTCCAGAGAGCTGCTTATACCACCTCCTTTCCTACCCTCCACGACACAGCTATTGCTGTTAGCACACAGATATATCTAAATTAACGTGAAGTCCATTTCCTAGAGGGATGGGAAGGGTGTTTGAACAGCCCAGCTTCCACTGGGAGAGTGATGAAGTTCTGGGGGTTGACAAAGCTGTCCTGCTGTGGTCCTGGGACATGCTCCCCACTCCTGGATTTGCCAGCCTGCTGCACAGAGGTGATGTGGGCTAGTGAAGAAACCAGCAGTGGAACCACTGTCACATCCTTGGGAATGAGAGCTGAACAGCCCTGGCTGGAGGGATTTGCAGCATTTTTGCATCCACCTCCATGACCCACTCCCCCAAGTGAGCTCTCAAGACACGAGAAGTAAAAAGGACCACTCTATGTTCCTTTTCCCTGCACTCTCATGTCTATTGACAGCAGAAGAATCTCATTTAAACACCCTTTCTCACCTTCATATTCTCACAAACTGTGTGGCTGGAAAGAGGAGAGTTTAGAAAGTTTAGAAAGCATCACTGGAGGTTCAGGTTCCTGATCTGAAGAAAAGCAGAGCAAAACCATCTGCAGCCACACTGACACAGAGAGTATTTTAAAATGGAACACTGAGAATTTTGAAGAACTAGACACTTCAAGTCTGAATATTCCAAAATAAACAGCTAAAAGTGTCATTGCAAAAAGGAATCACAGCCTGAGTGCACGGGAAACAGCAATGGAAGTGCTCAAAGCAATGCTGTGAATGAAGAGCACAAGGATCTGGCAGATGACACTTCTTTCTTGCCCAGTTCAGGATCTGCTGACAGGTTAAGGTCTAAAGCAAATTCAAACCACATTTTTCTCTCGTGTCTTATGGAAACTTGCAATCCTACTGTAGAAATTCATCAGAGCTATTTTTCAGGCAGCTTACCTGCTAGAAGCATTCCAGGCATTTTTACTCAGTTAAAAAGTAATAAATGCACATTTACCATGCTTAAGAAATCCATAAAGTTTCAGAAAATAAAATGTAAAATGGAGACCTAAAATTACTTTATTACAAAAGCTTCCTTGATGAAGCCACTACAGGGAGAACAAAGATAAAATAATGACTATTTTTACAGCATCCTTGGGAATCTGATCTTTGAATTAGAACATAGTGTGGTTCAAGATCAAGTTTACTATTCCTGGGGGGAAAAAAATGCATCACCCAGAAGCCCCAGTGCATACTGGCACGTGTGCACCTGGCTGGGTGCTGCCAGGCACGTGCTTT
>JAOEGS010004296.1:97119-133083 GCA_025447755.1 Corythornis vintsioides
ATGTATATATATATTTATTTTTTTTTTTACCTGAAAAGCTTGAAATGGACAGAAAGAGACAGATTTAGCAAAAGTTTCAGAGAAACTCTAAAAATTAAAATGTTTCCTACCTTTATTTGTTACATGACCTGAATTTTATGTTTTATACCCATAAACAGATATAAACAACACTGAGATAACCAACATTTCTGCCTTTTTGAGTAACTACACTGAGTGTTTTCCTCGTGTTTCCTCCACAATGTGAGGTGCTTCTGCCCAGGATGTATGTGTGAGGAACGTGTTTAAATCAATTTGTGTGCACAAATATATCCATATAAATAACAATATTTTTCTGAATAAAGAACAAACAGGATTTTAAGGGCAGAAGTTTTGCTTTTGCTGCATACATAGAAACTGCTATTGATGTTAGGAAAGAAAAAAACCAAACCAACAGCACAGAAAAGCCTTGAAGAAAAATGCTTTGTAGACTGAAGAGGGTTTATCCACAGTGTTTAAATTAAAGCACATAATACTCTGATACTGAGCAGCATTAATTCTGCTGAAATATAGACACTGTAATATTCAATCACCTCCTCTCCACACTAACTGGGGCAAGCTCCTGTTCCTCCTCCTTTCTTCATGTGTTTGATTAATAAAGATAACAAGGCAGCTTTTGTGTGGCAGTTCCCTTCGTTAGGCTAACAAACAGCCCCAGCACTGATGGAGCACGTGGTGTAAGTTTGCACACACTTTACAACAACCATTCCCTCAGCCTGGCTCCTCTGCCTGCAGAATCTCAGCAGCTTTGCCTAGGAAATAGATTGGCCCATCCTGATGAGGAAAAAAAAAAATACCAACCATGATTTTGGCTGTTGCTTTTATTCCTTTTATACTGACCAATAATTCAGTTTTCTTATACCTGGCAGTGCAGCCTTTTTTAAGATGGTTTGCTTTGTACTGGCATTTTTGGGTCATTTTAAGTGTGTAATAAGTAGCCTATTCATCATGATCACAGATCAAAGTATTGAAAAAAAAAGTAAAAAAAAAAAGTAGATAAAAATACAAAGACTTCCACAGATATGCCAGTGTTATTTTAAAGCAAGTTCCAAAAGCCTGCTTTAATAATTAATCGAATAGTTGGATTATAATAGCAATAAATGACTTAAGATGTAATTAACTCAATTATAAATATTTCTTATGAATACATAAAAGATGGAAATCCATTATCATATTAAAAAACCCTCAAAACATTACAAGTTTAGATCTATAAATACACTCAACCAAGACTTTTAACTGCTGAAATCAAAATGCACAATATTAAATACAAGGATATAGGGATAGTCCTGCCATGGCCCAGAGTCCTGCTTGCCAGCCAGCAAATCTTATCATCAGAACTCACATAATTCCTGCTTTGATATACTATGAGCTATTTTCAGCCTTGAGCTATCTCAAAAAGGCCAGCTACCACTGTCTCAGATAATATTTCTGTTGACTTCAAAGTTTCTCTGGTTTACACAGTGCAACTCAGGCAAGTCCAGGATCAACATAGTTATGACAAAGTTTTAGTGCCTAAAACTGAAGTTAATTAACTTCTTGATGCTCAGTGGAGGACACAGCGAGATTTATTGTTGAAAGGCCTCAGAGATATTTTCAGGAGAGGGAGGGGAAGAAGAAAGTCATTTCCAAGAAAACAAAAGGTTGAAAAAGAGAAGTATGTTAAACATGGAAGAAACACCACGATCAGCAAAAATAGTTTCAAAAATAAGGTAGCAGAAGAAAAAGAGTCATGTTGGACTGTGCACAGCAACTGAAAGGCATGATAAAAACCTCTCACCAAAACTGCATTTTATTTTATAAACACATGGAGTTCATGTTTTCAGTCTGTTAGTGACAAATACTATAAAAAACTTTAACTTTTGAAAGCTAACAGTGTCCATGACATTGCTCCCCAAGACAAGAGTTACATACAACGTGATGAATTAAGTTTAACCATTAGAATTTTACTGTTATCAGTTGTGACCTCTATAAAACCAACTAACCCACCTCTCCCCAGTGATTACCTGGCCTAGGCTGGAGAGTTGCCCTTTTCAAAGCTTTCTGAACTCAGCTGGAGCCTTTACACTGACTTCAAAACACTGGTGAGACTTCACCAACCTGTCTTCTCCTGTCTCCCAGAATCAGTGATTGGATAAATAAGAGGTCTAACAACTTAATATATTAGCATATACTTAATGAAAAAGCATTGTGTCTTTTAAAATATGCATGATTCTAGCAGCAAATGGAGTTAATAGTCCCACAGTGATCAGCACCCCTGTTCATGACCACACATCAGAGACCAGGCTGCTCCTTCTTTCAGGTTTACCAAGTATTTAGTATGAATTCCACACCTGCTGCAACATGTGACTGCTGAAATCAAATTAAGGCTAGAAATAAACTCTCTGTATTTGAAGGGGAGTGTGTAGCTGCTCAGGAAAGAAATGCTCATTCAAGAATTGCAGCTCTTTTCTGCTTCTCCAGAAGTTTAAGAGTGGCAGAGAAATCAGTGAGAGGCAGAACTTGAACTTTCTCCACTCTCCTTCTCCAGACTGGATAAGCACTCTGCTTCTTTAGGTCATGCCCTGAGAGGGGAGGGGATACTCTGCATCTTTTTTTCCTTGCACACAATCCCAGTTGGTTCTCCAGCAAAAGAAATCCTTCTTTGTGCTATAAAATATCCCAAAGTGAAGTATCATATGAACAAAAATAGCAGGCAAAAGCCAACAGAGCTAAACAGAATGCCTCCAATTAAATTAAACTTAACTACTCACCACAAATTACCTATATATGTAAGGATGTATTAGGGATACAGAGAATTAAATTAGTGTGAGAAATTCGTAGAAACTTAAGCAGAGGAAGAAAACAGAAGCTGAATTACACATAATCACACACTCCTATCATCTTTAAGACTATGTCAAATTAGAATGCTTAAAAAAACACAGGAAATCTCAATGTGGTCCCCAACAGGCTGAACCTGGGCTCCATTTCAAAGGGGTTTTTCTCCATTTCTCTGCTGCCCCTTTAAACCTGATAATGGAGCCTCAGGTCTGGCCAGCTTCAGGCTGACGTTTGTCTGTGGTGACTAATTTCTCCTGTGCCTGCATATCTCTTCAGGCAGCTCATTTCTGATAAGGTTTACTCAAAAAAAACCAAAAAAAACAACCCCAAAACCAGAAGAAACCAAACCAAGAAAGTCTCATATGAACAACCAAGTAATATGAAACCAATCTAAATACATTTACCTTTCCCAACTTTCAAATCACACAAACTAATCAGGCCTTTGGAATCTGGAAATCCTGGGAAATGCCACATCTCCATGAAATACTGATTCAAAAGGTGATATTCTTCCTTTTTTCTTCCACTCCTTTGTCCTCCATTGATGGTTGCCCTGATGGCAGGGTCGTGGATTATGATGCTCTGCTGCTTGAATTGGTGATAACTTTGAAGAGCTAAATGTGATTTATTTGGGGTCTCAGTCTTACAGCCTCTTGTCCTGCAAGCAGGTTTCAAATCGTGTACTAACTAGTGTTCCTACAAATGAGTAAACTGCAGCTATGGAGGAGACAGGGGCTTGAAATTATCTGGGCAAGCTGCTTTTCAAGTCTCACAGCAGATCCTTGGACTCATATGTGTTTTGTCGAGCTTGAATAATGTGAATGCAGATGAATTTTCATATGAATATGAAACTGGTCTATATGAATATGAAAAAGAATTTCATCTTCACTTGAAGACATATTGAAATACAGAATAAATTTTTCTAAATTCAACAGAACATTGTGATTTAATTTCCTGCTCAACAAAGAAAACCACTGAAACATCACCTCATGTACTTTTTACTTCAGTGCTGTTAAACTGATGCTGTCAAAGTGTGACTTAACACTCGTAATCCAAGGGCTAAGCCAGACTCCTTCATGTGAATAATTTTAGTGAAGCAAACATTCCATGTTATTGCAGATAAATTTCAGCTTTGGTGCTGCAAACTTAGCTGGAGATGCACATGATGTGTCCATGTCTTCAGGTGAGATGATGATACGAGATGTGGCTGCAGTTCAGTGGTGGTGCAATGATTCCAACCATTTCCAGCACAGTTTTTCTTCCCACATAAGGAGCCTGAACTGAAAATGTTCCTTTAGACTGTACTGAACCTAGAACACAAGGACTTTTGTCTACAGTTCTCTGATCTTATCAGGCAAGTCGACCTAATGAATCACTTGTTCACCATCAGCACTGGCTTTAATGTAGATAAAATCAGTAGCAACCTTAAGGGAAAAGAGACAAGACTTCCAACCTAGGTAAAAAAAAGGCACTGTGTTTAGAGCTCTCTAAAAGAAAAGGATTTAATGTCCATTTCCTGGAAAGGGCTGAAACAGGAGAAATGAAGCACAGAAGATAGAAGCCTAACTAGAAAGTCAGAGATCTTCTGTAGCTCCCAGGAATCATGCTGAGATCAGGGAGCTCTGTTTTACAGGATCCAATAAAACTAGAGTCTTTTTTGGCATTACTGAAGAAGTTGACATAAGCAGAGCTGGAAACCAGCAGATAACCCTGAGAACTAATCTGCCAGCTCTAACTGCTATGAAAATCTAAGTAATACAACTGCTAGACATAGGACAAGCAGCTCAAATAAAACCATCTCCCAAAGAGTTCAATGCTAATTTAACCAGTTTTTCCAAACAATATGAATGAACAGGTGCAGGGTTGTGAAAGTGCTCTTAGGGAAGTGCTTTGTTTGCCATTCTGGCAAACAGAAAGAAGAAAAGAAAAAATCATTCATTCCATGAATACAGTCATAAAAATGTCGAAAACTTAACCTTTAATCTTCTCTAGCTAAATAAATAAACTAAATGTAAGGTAGGGATTTTAAACTCTAATGAGACATATTTACAGTGATTGACTTTTACCACGTAGTGAATTTTTGCTTATCAGATGTTTAAAAAGAATATTATCCAGTACATTTAGCAACACAATACCCTCATCAACTTTCATTTATTCATAAGCATATGAAAGTTGATGAGCAGAATTTTAAGAAAAATTATAAAGGCATGCCCTTGTTTAATGGTACATGATATATTTCCAGTTTCATGACATAAAAGCCAATTATTTGAGATAGGGCACTAATTGCTGGTTGAAAGTATATGTGTTTTGTTTTGGTTTTTTTCCCCTGGTCAGTTTGAAAGTTGGAACTAGCACCACCAGTGCATTGTATCATATGCAGTGCTATAAAACTCCCTGTGGACAACGAGCAGATTATCCAGGCTGAGAAACAAAACCTTGGAAAACAGTAGGATAACTTAAAGACAAATCAAACTACTAGGCACAACCAAGAGCAATCCAGGTGTAAATTGTACCCCCATGCTGAAGAGAAGACCCAAAATACAGCCATCCATCTCCCTGTTGATGCACAGCCACACAAGTACAAGCTACAGGAGAGTCTGCCTGTTCTTCAGGCAGCAGGACACCCAGGGTAGGTGATGTGGACCTGGCTGTCAGGGCTCTGATGAAAGATGACATGTTTAATAGCTGCCTTGTGAATATTCTTAACAGGAGGAAATGTGTGAGGGAGAAACAGGGAATTGTTGGCTGTAATTAACTCCAGAGCTCTTACTCTAGCTCATGATGAGTTTTATTGGCCTAAAATTTACAAGATGTCTAGGATGCTGAAAGTGAAACTCATGTAATACCAATTACAGACCTGGCTTTGCAAAGCTGCTCCAGCTCTTCCCATCAACACCTCATCACCAGACAGCAGCTACCTCCTGCCCAAAACTTAAGGAAATAACTGTAGCACTGGAGATGTTTCCCAAACATGTTTCAGTTATTTTAAAAATATACTAAGACTAGAAGTCACGAAATCCCTTGAATAACTACTGCTCAGAATCAGAGAACCAAAAAAGGGTAGGAGCTGGAAGGGAGCTCTGGAGATCATCTGGTGCCACCCCCCTGCCCCAGCAGGGTCACCCAGAGCAGGGCCCAGCAGTGCAGTGTCCAGGGGGGTTTGGAATCTCTCCAGAGCAGACTCCACAGCCTCTCTGGGCAGCCTGGGAAAGGCTCTGGCACAGCCCAGGGCTCTCAGCCTTTCCTGGGCACAGAGATGCTCCAGTCCCATCAGCATCTTGCAGCCCCTGCTGGACTTTCTCCAGTAGTTACCTGTCTCTCTTGAACTGGGAAGCCCAGAGCTGGACACAACACTCCAGATGTGGCTCCACTAGGGCAGAGGAGAGGGGGAGAACCTCCCTCAATCTGTTATGTCACTCAAAGATGCATTATGGTTTTTCCATGGTAATATTTAAATATACACTTACTGTTTATCTTTGCACCAAACTGACCACTCCCTAATCACTACAATTATTTTACCACACTGTGGTAGAAAGATTAATACTGTCAGGAAAGTACAAGGCACTGAAATGTTGTCAAAACAAAGAATATTGATCTTCTTAAAACACTGCAGTTAGTGTATAAATCACCCCAAAATGATTGACATTAATATGTGCCTTTTGTGCAAATGCACTTTATCATGTACCTTTTTGACAGTAATAGCATTTTATTATACTGCATGGCACCTTAACATACTCCACAGACAATTTTTTTTCAATTTGAGAGTTTCCATTAAAAACAATAGTTGTTGAGCAAAAAAGAAAATTAACTGTCTTTATTCAGTTTGATTTAATACCTTGTCAGTTTGGTGCCTTTTTTTTTTTCTTCTTTTACGATTCTTTGTATAAATAAAAAGTTGAAAAGAGCTATTCTAATGGTAATTTGGATCAACCTTACAAACATATGATTCCAGGTTTCTAAAAGAGGCCCACTTGAGGGGGCTTTAAAACTGAACAAAAAGAGCCCTAGGGCTCTACAACTCACATTTAACCTACTTACATGAAAAAGGAACTGCTTTGGTTAAGAATAAACTTCCACAAGCTCAGGTTCAAACCAAACATGCCAGCATATTAGTGAGGAAATGAAACAGCAAATAGTAACTCCTTTCATACTTGTAAAAGAATACTGTATTTATTTAAATGCTTTGGAAGAAATTCTTGTTTTAATTAAATTGCATTTACCGAAATAACATTTTCATAATTAAGAAGAAATAACCAATTCCTTTTAGAGACCTCTGAAAATCACAGCAACCTAAAATACACGAAGAAAACATGGAATTGTGAGAATAAATCTGTCAGAATAACTCAAGACAGGAGTCAAGAAAATACTGTGCTGGGCACAGCCTGGGCAATGGTAACCCAAAGAAATGAAGTTTCCAAATGGGGTTGTGTTTGATATTTCCTCCTTTGGAATAAAGCTACCTGCTGTCAGCAAACCTTGCTTTGCCTTTCTGTCCACCCATCGGGAAAAGTGCTGAATTATTCTTAGAAATGAAGATTTCATTTGTGCTGTTCCACTGCTCAGAGTGATGCAGAGGAAGGAAGGGGAAGGCAGCTCCTGGGAAGAGCCCTGCCACTCACCACAGCACCAAGAAATCAAAGCGTGGCCAGGAAGGTTTTCCCTCAGCACTCTGTGCAGCCATGGGGTCAGAGACAAGGGTTTGGCTGTGAACACAAGGGTGAGGACATACATTTAAACCAACAGAAGCAGCTAACCCCACCAGAGAACAAAAAGCTAATTATCCCACCATGAACCAGTGGTGATCATTCAATCCTTGCCCTGGCCAGCCACCTCTGTTTAAACCCTGTGCCTCCATTCCTCAGCTCCTCATCCTGGGGATAAAACCTATCAGCTCAGTTTGAGGCATGTGACATTGATTCGTTTTCATACTTATTAAGAATATTTTTTTTTTTTTTTGGAATGGAAAAAAATGACCCAGCCTAGGGTAGCACTTTCTATTCACCATCCAACTGCTTTATCACTTCCATCTTATCCCTCAGCAGGTCATTTAAATATACGTTGATTTGGGAACAATAGTGCAGCTGCTGCTTGTTTGCACTGTTTCTAGAGTCACCAAGCAATTTAACTAGTTCATTGCTTGCAGAAAGGAAGAGGAGGCCTGGCAAAAAAAAAAACCAAAACAAATCACAGAAGAAAATGTCCAGTGTCCTCAGTTTCAGCTGTCAGAGCCTGTCCCATTTGCTCACCATTAATCCTGCTGGTCAGGCATACTGGAAAGTGTCTGTGATGGCTGGAAATGAATTCACCAGCAGCTGATAACCATTTGCTATTATACAAACACTGTCCTTTGACTGAAATTCCTCTTTTCCCACCCTACTTTTTTTTTTTTCCTCCCTATTTTTCTTTATAAAGTTGAAAAAACTTGACTGTCTTACAATCATTTGTCAAATTTCTCATGCTTTTTATCTTTGTGGCCATTTTCACCTCCCTGATAAAGCTTTAATCCTTACAGCACCTCCACCTAATCTCAATGCTCTTCTTGAGTTGTTTTTTCACTCAGGCCCCAAGTCTCTCAGGACTTCAAAACTGGTTTAGAAATAAAGTTCAGTATCACCCCCTTGGACTGCAAAAATTGCCCAGTTCCTCTTTGATTTAATCCTTCAATCCACAGGTCTTTGTCCTGAGATCTATTTTAAGGAGACTGCAAAAGACTTTCCTCCTCCTATCAATTTGGGAAATGAGAATTCTTGTCCACACAGGCTTCTCTTACTCAAAGACATGCTTACTTGTGGCAACACAGTATTCTTACCACTTTAGAAAAAAAAGAAAGCCAAGCAATTAAATTTACCAACTTGTAACAGCTCAAAGTACTGATTTGTTTGCTGCTCCTCAGGATTTTCCTTATTGCTTCTGGCTGTGACTGTTCTCTAACCACAGCCTGATTTCTTATTGATCTTTCCATTTCCAAATGGTAAAAATTCAACTTAGGAATAAAACTTGAAACTCAGAGGTGCACATATATATGACTATGTGTTTCTTTGCAGTTTAATCTCATTCTGCAGTAAAATTTCATTGGCTTCCTGAGTTTTGCAAAGTTTCCTTCAAGAAAACCCCAACCCTGTCTTCTTTTGCTGAGCTCTCAATTAAATTTGACTCAATTTATGATCACCCAGTCAATAGTGCTGTTCTACTGGAGTGTCCTCCTCCTCTCTGAGCTCCTTCCCAGCCCTCCACAGGGATGTATGGCAGAGGGGAGCATTACCTGTCCCCAGATGAACACCATTCCATGCATTGCTTTTAGCTCCTGGGATGCCAAGTGCACTGATTCTCTTCAATACGGAATGTCCGACTGCATGTCACGCCTTTGTCAGATGCTGGTTCAGATCATCCAGCTGCCTCCATCTTACAGTTTCCTATCTTCTGCAATTTCTAGCTGCTTCTGGCTTCTGGCCCCTCTATTATCTCTGCCTTGCCTCGTGGAGATAGTATATCAAAAAATTGCTGCAGAGCAGCTATCTTCTGACCGTGCGTTTCTCTCCTTTATTTCCAGAGCGCCAAGTCCGTATCTTGGTTTTCTTTCTTTCCAATTATTAGATTTCTTCCTCTGCTTTGCTAGTGGGTCTCTCTCTTTGTAGCCAGAAAATCTGGGTCCTCCAGATGCTTTTGCCTATCAGACACGTGCAGATCTGGAGATGCCCATGCAACTTATTCTCTCCCTTTTTTCCCCACCCTCCTCCGAACGTCGGCACCGCTCAGGCACACGCTGCCATTCCTCAGCTCTTCCCTTCCACTGGTTTCACAAACAGTTTTCCTTCCTTTGGACCTTGCTTTTCACAATATTATGCTTAATTTATTGTTAAACTACAACATTCCTGAATATAAAGATGTTGAGACAGAGAAATTTTTTATTTAGTCAATAGATTCATTTGATATTCATCTAACGTGTTTCACATCTTGAAATGTGTGGTATAAATGACAAAGAAAACCCAAATTACACAAATTCACATAGGCAATGATATATGATTGCATAAGATCTCTAAATGCCTGAATGAGCATACTTCAGGGGCTGTACAGCAAGTTGCCTCCCATTTCTATCCTGAGAAATAATGTGCTTGGATGCTTCTTTTATTTATTTGAATTGTCACTGTACTAAAGTAAATAACACAAGGCCTCGTGTTTACTTAATATAGAAAAGTATTTTGATTTAAGAAGAATATTTTTTCCAACAGGTATGCACTTAGCATATTAGAAGCAAGACTTCAGTTAATGAAATTACCATGCATTAAAAATAAACAAAGAAGAAAAAGGGTTCCCAACCTACAGTATGGGAAAGAAAAAAAAACACAGGGGAAAATCATTAAAGCTAGACCCACATAAAACCTTCTCCTTTCCTCTTCTAAATTTCTTCTTTAATGCAATTTTCTTCTGAGCATTGGTCTGTGCATGGTACAGGGTCCTGGCTGATTCACTCAAGCTGTATTTTGCTTTCAGCTCTGGCTGCCTGAAACTCAAACCCTGCTGCTGGGCAGGATGGAGCCTCTCCCATTTTCACAACTGGGGAGGCTGCACTTTTAGCCAGTTCCTCAGCTGCAGCACAGGCTCAGAGTCCTTGCACAGAAAGCACCATGAACCATAACCCACCCACTGCCCCGAGAGGGGGATCCTCAGCTGCTCTTGGGCACTTGGACATTGCAGCTCACGGGGCACAAGGTGCTCCCTGTCCATGGCAGTGTGGTTGGCAGGAGGCTGGGGAAGGAGGGGTGACCCAAGGGTCCTGGCCATGGCAGCAGCTCCAGAGCTCCCTGGCTGTGAGATGTCCCAGGCATCCTTCAGGAGGAAGGGCCAGAACCACAGCAGATCCCAAGCCAGTGCCACTGCTCCCATGGTACCATAACTGCATAAGGCCAGGACAGACCCCAGCCCATGAGGACTAGCAGATACTGTATCCCTTCTTTCCAGCCAGAAAAATGCTGTGAATATTTCATAGCATATTTAGTATATTATTAATTTTTCATTTCCTATCAAGGCACGGGTGAAGAAAATCATTATTTTACAGACAGCGACTGATGTGCTTCTCTTACATATTGCATTTGGAGCCCAGATTGTGTGGTGAGGGTCCCTGCAATATGAAAAGAATGAGGGTGAAGAACTCGTGGAAAAATTGTATTTATTAACATTCTGACATTTTCTTATATTGCTCCTTTCTGTTAATTGTGCCAAGAAAGCAGACACAAAATAACATGCACCATGATATGGGTGAACCTTAGACCTCAGCTAGCTCTCACTAGCAATAAGAGAAATAATATCATCAAGTAACTACAAATAAGAATGTATTGTTCAGGACAAGTGATGATGAATGAGACCATGATGGAGAAGAAACAGTCCAGAAGAAACTCCCAGGGCTGAGCAGTTTTTATCTGGTGTACACTCAACTTGCAAGCAGGACAAGGCTAATTTTGGCTGAATACAATAAAGAAAAAAAAAAGTTTGATTCAGTGTGGACCCTGGTGCTGGCCCATGAGTGTCTCTCCTGACTTCAAGATGAAAAGACAGCTGAGGGAAAAGGGAAAGCTACTGAAAAGTGGAGAGTGGATCTCCCAGCAGGTCCCTAGAATATCAGGCAGGTCTTTGAACCCTCCTTAGATCTGCTCTCATGTTTAGCCTGTGCAGGCTCAAAACAGCTTGTAGTGATTTTGCCATTGGGTCTGCACCTTATACACTCAAAAGGACTCTCTACCAAATGAAAATCATCAACAAAAATGGAAGAACTCAGTATAAAATTGGACCCTCCAACATTGGTGCCAGTAAAAGGGATCTGGATGTGTTTCAGGTGAGATGCAACATCGCTATGAAAAGCAGCCGTGTTAAAATGTAATGGAAGAAGCAATGAAATCAACTACAAAATTTAAATTAAATTCATTACCTAGTGCAGAACAAGGACAAAATTCTTCATAAGCCACCTGCAAACTGTAACAAACCTGGAAAATAACTTTGCACCGAGAAGCTTGTGTGAGGTTTTGAAAAAAAAAATATGTAATATCTCTCTACAAACCTCTGTGTCATTTCCTTAGCCCATTCCAGCTACAGGACAAGGTGGAACTAGAACAAGGAGTGGTCTGTCTTCCTGAACAGGGGCAGTTTAAACACAGGTTATTTCAGGAAAAAAAAAAATGATGATTGAGAACTGGGTGTGCACTGGTCTACTTGGTGCTGGAAGAACAAAAGCTAAAACATACTGACTTGATCTTCAATGGGATGCTTTCTCTCCCACTATTCAGAGTGACTACCTCCACAATATAGGGCTCATACTTAATCCATGAGGCTATGCAGCATAATCTATCCAATACCTTGGGCTATCAACTCTGTCCAGCTGGTCATTAATCCCCGGGAAATAATCTGCACCTCAATTGTTACTGCTTAATTAAATGTAGTGATCCATCTGACATACAGAATAAGGATAGAAAGAAAACCTAATAGAAGGTGACTCCTGCAGAATTGGAACTCACTACTTTCCCCTTGTAGACACAGTGTTTGGTTACAGTTTATATGTGTTTCTGTATCTTAAATTGCTGTGGAGATGCCTCCTCTGGAGTGCAATGTAAATGTAGATTGGTACACAGAGTTAAATGAGTAAATGTTAAAAAGTCAAATAACTCCCCTTCTTCTGTAGCTGTTCTGATCTATAAGGTTCTGAAGACAAGATCTGTTTACTCTTTTGGCCTTGGCTTATATTTAGGATGCCTGCTCTTGGCAAAGAGCTGTGATAGTCTTTTAGAATCAGCAGCAAAGCTGGTAGGATCTGGCAACACAGCTCAGAGCAGCTTTTGGCTCAACAGTCAAAGAAAACAACCACTCTTTAGTTCAGACAACGACCAGCACGAGCACACTCCTCATGCAGATGAAGAATTACTTGGCCTCTGTAGGACCTCTTAATACAAAGAGGGTAACTTATCTGTAGGTTACATCTGCCTCCAAAAACAAAATAAATTCTGATTCATGTCTTTCCAGAATTAACAGGACTGTGCAATTGACAAAAATCAGCACATCAAAGCTGATTCTGCTGTGACTGTAAATCTTCTGTGACTTTGCTCATATTGCCACCATAACTCTCAGCTCAGTATTTCATTATTCACTTAGCTTAGAAAATAACCTTTCGATTGTCAAGCAGCAGCAGAGGAAAGCAAACATTTCCAATTGTAAACCGTGCCTGAGCTGAACAAAAAGTGGTGAGCTCAACCACACACTGAAGGCAGCTAAGAGGCACAAAAGAAGACAGAGATTGCTGCCCCAGTGCCTCACAGGGCACCAAGTCACAGAACTGAATGTATAAGCAATGTTGCACAATTGCCCCAAAGTTTTTTTGGCAGAAAAATCTTACATAGTGGGCCTGCTTATTTTTCCCTGCAGCCCCTTTAAAGTATTTCTTCTGGAGTTTTCAATTAGACTGTTGTTAACATTGTCAGTAATAAAGGATGAAGCACTCTAATTATTTAGTTTTCTTATGTTATTTTCTGTCAAATAGTGACTAGGAAATTCAAACCTCATTCATTTTGACAGAAATTATGTGTGACTACAGTTTGCAAATACTCAGACTGAAGCACTTCTATTAATGACAGCTGCTGTGTAAAACTCACCCCCACTGATGCTCCCACATGGGAAAGGATCACTAAGATAAGTTCTTTTCCTTGCAAAAAGGACCAAAAGTCTGAAGTCTCAGACTCCTGGTTAAAAGGTTAAGAGTTTAAATAATGTACTGCTATAAAAGCCAAGCCAATCCCCCAAAATAATAGGATACAGAGGTTGAAACAGGGAAGGGTTTTATCCCTCATGTTACCTGCCACACAAGCACCTTCTGTCTAAGATGATAAGTACTGTCATTTTATTACAGCGAGTCCCATAACAACTTCTGAAGCTGCTGGTATTTAGTTGCTTCTTTCTTTTCTTAATTATGGTTATTCTAGAAACAACACCCCCTCAAATTAAATGGAGATAATAGAAACCTTCCCAAAGAAAGGATGGTGGAAGTTTTAAGGCTACCATGAAACAGCTCAACAGCTCCTCACCCCTGTGTGTCCCAGCTTGCAGGGAGTGACAGCCCTGTGCTCCAGCTCTTCCTTGACTCCAGAGCATCCCTGACGACCATGAGATGACTAAAGACAGGCAGGATGCCACGTGTGCCAAGGGGTACACAATCTGCAGAGATGCTCACATGCTGTCAGTTCTCCCTACTACCCTGGACAACGCTGTGTTTATTTCTCACACAGCAAAGTAAGAGAGGAAAAAGGATTTGTTTTGTTTTTTCTTTTAATGTAATAATAATAATAATAATCAGAAAAATTAGCAAGTTGTGCTGTAAGACAGGTGCACAACCTAAAGCTGTACTTGCTCATCTTTTCAAAATGAATAGGTGCAGATGATTTAATGCTTGACCAGTTGATGAAAATAAATAAATAACATGAAACTGTTACCATGCTCATCTGCAGATCCAAACCAAGAAGAGCTTTTGCTGAGGTGAAATAAATCTGCATTACCCAAGTCCTGTAAAGCACCATCCATTAAAGATGGAATCAAATCCACCTCCCCCAGCAGCCTGTAGCAGCATTTCAACTGCTTTCAGTCTCTAAGAAAGCTTAATGCATGCTCCCTGCTCACCCTCCTTCCCTCCCCAGCAAGAAACACTGAACTCTGCTCTTGTATCCTGGTTCAACACCATGTCTTTCCCCTCCCTCCTTCTGCTGTAATAAATATTCTCTCTCTATCCCTGTTACTGACAATAATGTAGGTGAACTCTGCACCACATACATCTGTCATTATTAATGACCACGGTGCAGAGAAACGATAGCTCGCTCCTAGGAACCAAAAGGGCAAAATGCTTCAGAGTTTCCCATTCACATTCTCTTTTTTAAGCACACTTGCTTGGTGACTTTCCAAAGTCATGAGCATGACTCGAACACGAAAAATCTCTCAGTGTTTAACCTTTGCACAGAAAATTATTTGTTTAAACAGAGGGCACTTGTTACTTGGGAAGTCTCCTTTGCTTATAATAATGCTATTCACAGGATTCTGCAGAACACAATAAACACAACAAGATGTCTCAGTCCACATGGAAAATAATTTTGTTGCTAGCAACATCACATTTCTTCCAAACAAAAGGCTTGAAGGGGGGTTGTTTTCGTTGCCATTCATTGCCCTCCCAACATTGCTAACCCAGAAAGGACAGGACTGCATCAGAACTAATTGTGACTGTGAGTGCTTGTTCAGTACCCAGCACTGTCCTCATAGCACCACTGCACTGGGACTGAATGGAAAGTCTGGTTCTTTACAGGCAGACAAGGAAATCTTGAATTATTTCTGTTTTTTCTTGAGACAGCAAACCCAATTTGAGAAGCTAGATCAGTTTAACCTCATTGCTGAAGCCTCTGTCCCTAACATAAGGACATGCTCAGCAGCTCAGGTGCCTGCCATGTACCAGAACACCTTGCACAGAGGTGCTGCACGGGAGGGACAGAATGTATGTCTCTAGGAAATTTACTGTTTGGAACACTCACACAGGGCAGGGTCAGTTTCTGACATGAACTGTTTCTGTCACCAGGTTTTTTTTGCTCAACACATACAGGCCCAGAAGTCTTAAACTTTCTCTGTCCTTTAACATTGACATTGTAAATAGTATTTTCCTATCAGCTGTTCTGACCTCAAGTGTGCAATTAGCATTTGTTAGTTATGCTACATGTGCCTGCATGGCCAAATATACTTAAGAGCAAATGTACTGTTGGTAATGGCAAACACACACTAAAAAAACACCTAAATACCAGTCAGAAGGAATCACAGAGTGCTAGGGTTTGGAAAGGACCTCTGGAGATCATGGAGTCCAACCCCCTGCCAGAGCACACAGGAGCAGATCCAGGTGGGGTTGGAAGAGAAGAGAGCAGGAGACTCCACAGCCTCTCTGGGCAGCCTGGGCCAGGCTCTGGTACCCTCCCAGGGAAGAAGTTTTTCCTCATGTTGAGGTGGAACTTCCCATGTTTCACCTGCTGCCATCACCTCATCCTATCCCAGGGTACCACTGAACACACCCTGACCCCTTCTGCTGGACACCCAAGCTGCAGAGATTTGTATCCATGGATCAGCTCCCCTCTCAGGCTGCTCTTCTCCAGCTGAACAGAAATGTTCCATCCCTCCATCATCCTCATAGCTCTGATCTTCACAGCTCTAAGGTGACAGAGATGTTACCCTCTGCTTTCTGAGGTCTGTGTGACTTGATGGAGGGGTTTGTTTGTTTTTTGTTTTTTTTTTTAACCAGCTCATGGGTTAAAACTGGATGTTTGCCTTCCACATGAACTATATACTATAGAGATCTGTCACTTGTCTTTAGCTTTTATGTTGATAAAACTTGTCATGAAGGTTATTTTGACTTACTGGAAATGGGTTTTTTCCAGAACATAAATTTTAAAGCTTAAGCAGACCTGTGTTAAAACCACTAATATGTTCTGCTAAGTCTCTCTTGTCTTCACTCAGCCTCCTTACAATGTTTTAAGCGGTTTTATTGACATTTGAAATTCTGAAAATGTCAGCTCTTGGCAAGTGTTGCAGCCTAAAAGTGTTATTAGGAGTTCTCTCAGGAAGTGTAAAAGAATATTTTGTAGGAACAATTTTGTCTTTCAAGAAACCATTTGAAAATGATGTGATAACCACAAGTTCTGCACGGGCAGGAAAATAACCTGCGGATTCCTCAAGTCATATTGAAGAAACAAATTTTTTAGCAAAGCTACATTATTTGGTGACTTATTATTCTGCATTCAAATCATGCTGTAACCACCACTTCCCAAAGCATTGCTAGATTCTCAGGTGGAGGAGAAACACCGTGAGAAGAAACCTGTTGTCCCAGTGCACTGCCTCATCTGGCAGGTAAGTGTTTGATGGGTCTGACCCCAGACCTGCTCTAATCAACAGGCCCTCCAGTCATTTTATGTTAACCTGCAGCCAAACAGGTCTCTGGAGTGTTTTCCTCCTGTAATTCACCTCAAAGGTCACTGATCCTTCTTCTAGCATCAATGGGCACAGAAGCACTCTGGACTGCACTGGCTCATCACTTGCAAACACAACCACAGGTGCTGGTTTTCTTACCCTGTGAGCAACTTATTAAAGTGATGAGGCAGGGGAGTCCCTGAGACTCATGGTGGTCGCCCCATCTTACTTCATGGTAAGTTATTTACAGCTCAGAATGCCTCAGTATATTGGGATTTGGGGGGAAGATGTGAGAGGAGGAAGAATGGGGTTTCTCTCTCACTTTGTACAGCACCACACTTGAATTCTAAGGTGTCATTCAAAGGCTGAAAGGGTCTTACTGAATTTTCAAGCCTTAAGAAATGCAAAGAACTATCAGTATCACAGGAGCATAAAAATTATTAATTCCACAAAACTGTTCTGTGAGAAATTAGTGTGAATGACTTTATCCTTAAAACTGAGAAAACATTGTGGTATTAAATACTCAATATTATCAGCCAAGCAAATTGGCCCAGGTCAAATGAGCAAATCTAAAAAATGAGATCACTAAATTTTCTCATCTTGATAGCTTAGTAATAAATTATGTGCTTCTATTCAATCTGTACATTAAGTCTTTTACGTGGCCTTAAGGCACAGTCTTATGGCTGTGCCCATTACAGGGTAGCCATAGAAACTGACACATTTATTTCTTGGATTAGTGTGCCATTGAAAATATTAATATAATGCAGTAAATGGGGATTTAATCTAATCTACTGATGGTAGCAAAGTTACTAAAAGGTTGTATGCTCTTCCAGTGGGAGAAAGATTATATCTGTGGAGTAGAGCCCCAGCAAAGCCAGAGTACAGCTGATGGTTTGGTGACAAACACCATCTAAACAACCTCTCACAGGTTACATGAAGCATCCTAAGGCTTCTTCCCAAAGCTGAAGTGTGAAAACTGAAGGACATGAAGAAAATTGAGATGCTCTGCATGTTGTGTCAGCAGTGCAACTGGAGCAGCAGCTGCCCTGCAACTCCTGGAGCTGTGCTTCACAGGAAAGTCCTTTCCCAGGTTACAACCGACATCTGAATGGCAGTCCAAATAAAAGAAAATACACACTCATGTAAGAAAAATATATTTTTTTTTAATCTTTAATTCTTGAGAAGCAAAATCTGTGGTTTTCTTTATTTGTAGGTCCCTACCAGGTGTCCATAAGTATTAGGACTCTCATTTCAGTAGATCATATTTGATTCAGGTTTCCTTGTAATAATTCACAGTGCTCAAGCTCTGACTACCCTTTACACTGCAGTATACTACATAAATTCTAAAGATATATTCTGACAGATGAAGCATTGTTGAAAAGCTAAGTACAGCACTTTGTCCTTGAAATGTTAACATGTAATGCCATAAAGTATTCAAATAATAATTTACTCAATCTTTCAGGGTAATTAATTAAAATGGTCTAGGTGTTAGAGAAAATCACCTTGAGCTTATAAAATTGGAATGCCTCCCCTTTCCTTCTCTGCATGCAAGCTGCTCCAATGGACTCACCACATGCTTTCCCAGTTATGGTTTTTGATTTCAGAAGATAATAAATAGCCAGGATCTAATTTTGCCGTGTCAAAACCGATTATGTTTCACAAGAAAAGGTAGAGTGCTCACCTACCAGATGAAGGTGAAACATAAAACCACTTTTATTTATGTGATGTGTCCAAATCCAACTCAACCTGGCAGTAGGGACTAGAAGTATGTAGATTTTAACTGTCATACAAATTTATGCATCCCTGGAAAACGTCAAGTATAAACATAAATTTAATCAAGGAATGGAAACCTTTATTATCAAAGAAATAAACACAGTTTTTGACAACTAATGTAAATTATCTTCATGCAGATTTCACTTATTTTTCAGAAGGTCAAAGAAAAGAAGAAGAAACATTGAACAGAGACGTTGCTGATGAAAATATTTCAGCCAAGTCCCGGTCCAATTATTAATGTTGATGTTCCAAAAGGAATTTGTGCTCTTTAGCAGCAGCCCTGCATTCAGATGGGAGAGTTCCTTTTCCCATTCATTCCAGTGAGATAAACCAGGAGGCTTACAACAACAGATAAACAAGCTCTCTGTATTATTCTGTAGTTTTCCTCAGCTGAGTAGTCTTTGGACAGCATTTTAATGGCTGAAAAAAACCCCTGCACATGATGAATAAGGATGCCATTCTCAATTAACGTGGACAAAGGCTCACAGCCATATTTGGCAAATGAGGTAGCTGTGGTGTAAGAAAAGCAGGAGTATTCACAGACATTGCCACATACATCACTGTCCTCAAATCAAAACAAGTTAATGACATTTTTGTACATCTGCCCAACGACATGACTGCACATTAGTCTGGCAAGTACTTATTAGACCCAAATTAAATAGCACAATGATTACAGTTCATATTTACTAAATATAGTGTTATTAATTTCCACGGCGCTAAGGATGAATTTTACCAGCGTAGAAATAAGTGACGAGTGCTGAACCCAAACAGCCCAACTTACAACATATATCATCTTCATTAAATATATCTCAGCTCTGCAGATGCTGCTGCCTGTAGCTCCCATTCAAATGCATACCATGGGGGAGGAAGCATCCCACTGTTGTCCACTCTCCATAAGAAATGCACTGACAATGCTCCAGCCTCTCCATCCCAACACCTCCCCTCCCAAGACTCCACCAGTGCTCAGAATGTCACCAACACAGAAATATCAGCACCCACTCTACAGGTGGGTCTGACAGACATCTCCCACCTGAGCAAAGCTGCAGCAGCTACCATAAAACTCACTCCATAAACCCACGTGACACCTGAGACAGGCTGGTTATCTCACACAGAAATCCAGTGTGCTTTGGCCACGCAAACTGGACCGGATTTCCCAGGCCAACAAAGTCCCCCAAGAATCATTAGCAAACAGCAGGGCAAAGAAATCCCAGTTCAGCCCATAGCCAGAGAGACTGGGATGGCTGGCACTTGCAGGAGGAGCCCCAGTCCAGAAATACCAGTAGCACACACTAGCACTTCTTGCTGTTCAACATTAAAAAGCTCTTTTCTACCTGGATTTTGTGTCCCAGTGGGCACACAACAAGCTTAGCACACCATGCAGAAGCTGCACCAGCTTTTAACTAAGATGTGACATTAGTTTTAGATACTTGGGAGTCACAAATCAAGGCTCACTGGCAAGGCAGATGAAGAAAAGCATATTTGGAGGAATCACCTGTTACCTGTCTCTACTTCCAAACTGCCCATGCCAGTTTTATGGAGGATCTGTGGAAAGTGGAACTTGGCAACACTTTCTTTTTTGGAAAAGACTTGGTTTTCATCTGATTTTTTATTTTTTATTTTAAGATCTCACTTTTCACTTCCATGGGATCAGTTTTCCAACAATAGAGCTTATCAGCCACATCTACACTGCTAGTAACTCAAACCCATGGCATATTTATTGATTCCAAAAAGCTATTACATGATATCACTTACGTCCCTGTATTTGATTAGGCTGAGTTATTGGGAGAAGGAACAAAAGACTCCTCAGAACTCAGCAGAGAGCTTATAGAGATGTCATCTTACCTGACATATTTGCTCTTGCACTTTTATTTATAAGTGTTGCACACCCCAGTTCTGCACAAAACAAGTCTCCTGTGTAGCTTTATCTCCATTTTGGTATTCCACCATTAAAAAAAATCCCCAACTATAAGAGACAAGTTGTAAATATAACACATTTTCTCCTCTCTTTTAAGAGGATATTAATGAACAGCTATGTAAAGTTGTATTGATGAGTAAGATGTATTCTGACTGATCTTCACCCAAGTTCAATTTAAACCCAAGCTACACACTACATCCAAATACAGTATCTATCAGATATTTATATATGAATATAAATTATACACTTCTTTGGACGAAAAATAAAAAGCCCATAAATATAAGGCATGAATATGTTAATTACATTTAAATTCACCCATTATAGAAAATATTTTGACAAGCATCCTAAGAACAGTGTTTTTAAAACAGTCGAATGCATTAAATACATGCAAATTTTGACAGGCAAGAAAAGCACACTGCAGAGCTGAGACACTATCATTCTTCTTCACCATCACTGCAGCCTCTTGCTAGATACAGATTTCTCATGACAGACAGAAATGTTTCCTTCTGTGGATCTCAACATCTCAGATTTCTGCTTCAAAATGATTCCTGAAACACTTTTCAAGGCAGACTTCAAACTACCACAAAGTAGAGTGGTTGTTCCAGCCTCTGAGCTCACCAGGGCTGCCAACACCAAACCATCCTCAGTCTCTTTTGACGTGGCTCCGTTAGCTGCTGGTGTTGCATCCACTGGTGAGCTTTAGGTTGTGTTTCCTTCCTGAATGACATACACCTCTAGAATGTGTCCCAAACATGCCTCAGGTAGCTCTATACACAGTGTTTGCTCTACAGAGCAGCTCCCAATTCAGTTGGAAGTATATTCACTGTTTGGCAAAGTCCTCGTGTCATTTTAGGGCACGGTGTCAGAGCTGGACAAAGCACAATAGCCTCAAAAATTCACCCCAACTCTATCATTTTGTTAACAACAAGAAAAGTGCAGGATATCCAGCACTACAAAGCCTATGTAAAGCCTAATGTAAGAAAAAGGGGTGCCTAAGACAGAGGTGTGTAGCTGACCTGAGGCCAAATCACAGTCCTTGGGGAAAGCAGAACTCCTCTGGACATCAGTGGCATTTTTCCTAGGCCTGGGATTGAAATACTCTGGCACCATGAAGCTCTAAAAGCCAAAGCAGTCATAAGGGCAGGAGAGCTTTTATATCTGTACTAAAAAAACCCCACTAAAAACCAAAAACCAAGCCAAGAAAGATTCTAGAGACGTGATTACATTTAGATGTATTCTGATATTGCATTCTGCTTTTCCATCCCAGCAGACACTTCATCTGAACAAGATGGACATCACATAGAGCACAGTATTTTCTATCAAATGTAGTTATAAGGGAAGAACAACAACCTTGGAATGACTCACTCAGGGGGACCAATTCATAGGTTACACTGAGTACGAAAGGCAATTTCAGAGCAGTGGTGGAAGAAAAGGAGTTTTATAACAGAGGTGATACAAACTAATTTGGAGACACAGATAGGCAGAGAACTGAGGACACGATGTACTGCACACACTCCTTCAAGGGAGGGAAGAAGGGTTCCTCTTTCAAACACAATGATATCTGCAACACCCAAGAAATAAAGTCAAATTCTGTTCAGCACTGTAATGAAATCATTACAAATGCTGAAACTCATTAAAAATTCAACAGGAAAAAGACAGTGGCTTTGTATGTTTGCTGCACTGAGGTTAAACACCAGGCAGTAGGAACAGGAGGCTGCATGAAGGCAGGACTGGTGACAGACACTGGCAGCCCCATGATATATTCTGGACTATATTTCAGCCCATATATTAAAGCAAGTAAAGGGGGTGAAGTTTTGCTCATGGCTGCATTCCTTTTCAGGATAAGGGGGGAAAAAAAAAATGGGAGAAAATACAAGATTTGTTGCCTTATTTCACCAATGGCTTGTCACAGCTCTGTGTGTGAGATGACACAATTTTTTTGTCAGGCAAAAAAAAAGAATGAAGTTCACCTTTTAAAATGTAATGCAACGGGTTTCTCTTAGCACCAGCAGTGTGTAAAAATAGCATCTTCTGTAAATGAACTGTACCATAAAAATGGATGCTCATGAAATGTTATTCTAAAGTCTAAAACCACAAAGCAAGAAAGTTCTGAGTTAAAGTGAAACCTCATCCTTAGCCCACCCAAAAGTGTTTAGACGCAGCAGGGCCTGCCAAGGAGTAATAATCCCAGACACAAAATACACTGCCACGACCAGAGATGTCAAACTAAGGATGGAATTCCAGCTCTTATCCTGACCTTTCTCTTCTCTGCTTTTGTGGGAATGAGAAAGTCCTTTCATCACTCCAGCACTGGTGTGGTTAATAATCTTAATGGTGGGGGGTGTTTTAACTGTTTCTGTGCAGTAGAATTTGTTTGCCAGCTTCTCAGCTACACAGTCAAATGTTACTTTTAGTAAAGACAGAAAAGAAGGGGAAAAACCAAAAAACATATGATAAAATTATCTTTACAGTGCTCTGTGGAGTGGCCCTAAAGGAAAAGAGCTCACACAGATGAGCAGCCCACTCCAAACTTTGCTCTGAAGAGCTACAGGCATCAGTTATTGAACCACCTGATAAGGACCAAAAGAGTATCTGCTGTTGAAGCAGAATGAGGTTCTCATTCCAGTGAAGACTGGGATGTGGAGAGGGGTGATTTGATCAGAGACAGGAGGAGGGAGGTAGGGCACAAGGTGGGACACATGGCAGCTCCTAGTGTTTCTCCAGACCTCCTCCACAATTCAGTCTACTTCCTCCATGGCTGGAAAGGGATTTTTCTCTCACCAGGATCTATTTTCCCCCTTTTCTTTTATGTGACCCCATCAATGTAATGCTCACAAAAGGATTTCCTGGTATCTTTGGACTCTACCTTCTTAAAAGACACTTTCTGGCAGGGATGGCAAATCAGCTTCTTGAAGAGTAAACTTTGCAGCAGAAGAATCTCTACATCAGTGTTGAAGAGACTCAACACTCCTGATGGACAACAGCAGTGAACGGTGTGGATATGATCCAACAAATCAGCAACACATCCAAAAATCTATTTTTGGAAGAATATTATTTGGGTTACGAAGTCAAGAGGCCAAGATGTGGCAAATGCCAGATTGAAGGTGCCATTTGTACCTGCAGTAATGCTGCAGTGGCAATGGCACATTCACTGCTTCCACATCTGCTGTTTCACTCCATCAATTCCTGCCCACGCTAATACACTGAAGAGCAAAATCAAGACATCCTTGAATCTGGCATTCCCAGCCTGAAAGTGTTTGAGTTCACAACCTAGCAGAGTCCTGAACAAGTGAGATCCTGGTGGCAGCAGCACTGCAATCTTCCCAACGTTATCACGAGAGCTGCTTTGGTGATTCACAAAAATGGCTCTGGTGTTAATCCAAGATTACAGTTGCAGAGGGGTGATCCCAGACAAACCTAAACACCTGTGGGTGTCCAGAAAGCTACAGCTCCTCACTGATGCATTTACTCATAGGATGTGAATGGGAATCATACGTTCATGTAACTATCTCTGCCACTTCCCATCTCTCTCTATTTTCTCCTCATAAATCCTGAAAATCCCTGGAAGTGTCAGCTCCTAATAGATCCAACCATCTGTTGATATCTTCTAATCAGTCACGAGGGGTTTGCTTCATTAGAAATAAAGCAGAGTCTCATGGTTTTCTTCTTAGAGAATTCATCAAGCACTCCTCAGGGTTTACGATGCTCCAGACAGAAGTGGGTGAGACACAGGTTAGTCCAACAGGAGTGAAGAGCACCCAGAGTTCCCAGCTTGTCAGGCAACCTGATGTCCCTTGCTGTTGTAGCCTTAAGATTCCACGAGTGGTTGGCACCCTCCTTTCCAACATTTTCCCCAAACAGAACCAAAAAGCAGGAGCTGGTGCTGCACAAAGGGTAAAAGGGCAAAAGGCTTTTCATCCCAGAGCACTGACAAATCAGGAAAGAAACTTTTTGACTAAGTAACAATTCCTTCCCAGGGGTCCTCCTGAGAAAATGCAACTGTCATCACCCTTTAGATGTCACCCTCCCTGCACAGGCACAAAACACTCAGCTAAAAGTTCCCCACGACTGTGTGGTGGCTGTGCTTGCAGCTGCTGATGCTTGATGAGCTTTAAAAAGAGAATAAAAATAATCAAAATACCGGCAATGTTGTGGTTTCTGACGTAAAATGAAACCTGGAATCTAATTTGAGACATCAAAATCTAATTACTATTCATGATAACGAGTCTTTGGCTCTGTCATTTTTTTACCTGCAATGTTCTTGCCTATGGAAAGAGTTGAGGTTTATTTATCAGTGTCATTTTGCACTGGTGGATCATTTACTGTTCTTAAGAAATTAATATTTAAGTTGCATTATGGTTGATACCAAAACTCGCTTTTATTATCAGAGTCAAAACTGAGATCTCTGCCAGTCCTTACTGAGGTAAATCTAAAGTACCAGTATTGCTCAGGGAGTGTGGATCCACTCCATTGTGAATGAGAAGGCCCCACTATCTCCCACACAGCCAGAGAAACCCTCCCCATCTCCTTGTGTTTCCATGAAGGTACAAGACACAAGGGCAGCCTCAGTAAATCCACTCACTTTATTTTTTTTTACTGATTTATTCTAAGTACTCTTGGGAAAAAAAAAAAAAAAAAAAAAAAAAAAAGAAGATAAACACACTTCTGGTAGCAAACGCCAGAAGAAAAATACATTCTAGCAGTCCTTGGCAACTTAGACTCGAATTTACATCATCTAAATACCTCTTAATTGTGTTAAAACATCCTGAAAACTTACTGCATGCATTTTTCTTTCGAAATTCACAGGAACCTTTTGCTTTGCAGCCCATTCTTCACTTGCATGCTCCTTTTCCTCCCTCTTTGGAAAATATTATCAGTTGCTTATTAAAAAAAAAAGCAGTGTTTTGGCATGGCTGACCTGTAGAGATCCAGAGCTAAGCAGTCAGTGAATCCACTCACTCTGATATGCACACATGATATGCAATTAAAATCTCCATTCACATTCCTACGGGGTTGTCAATCAAGAGAAAAGCCTTTTTGACAACAGCCAGCCAAGCGTACCAACTAACTGCTGAACAGGAACTTCAACAGTAACAGCTTTTGTTACTGGCAAGAAGGGATTTCACCAAGATTGGGCTTGGTTTCTAAAGAAAGCATTATGTTAAAATTTGGGGGGCTTTTCATTAAAAATTAAAATGTGTCACCAAGCCATTGTGTGGGAAGCTATCATATTATGTAATACATGGGGGTTATCAGATATACGTGAAAAAAAACCAACCCTCTAACCTTTCCTGACTGTAGGAAACAATTTAACCTTTCATATTTAGAACAATGAACACTGATTACAAGCCAGTTTTTAGCAAGAAGAGAACATTGCTCTAATTGCATGTTGTCTGTTTGGTAGGCACCGAACATCTTTTATAACATTAGAAGCTGCCCAGCCACAAACTAACCCTGTAAAAGGTCTGCTACTGCCAAAAGTGGTACTGTGAAGCATCTATTAGTGACACGCTGGAAAATGATGTGGCTCAGTCATAAGTATTTGCAACTCTCTGAAAAACATTATCACTTGGAATTTATGACGACAGAGGAGAAGTCTTTGCTGAAGATGCTAACGTTGAGTTTCTAATTCCCAGTTATATAATGCACAACTCGTAAGAGCATTAGGGCACTTGAAAAAACAAATCTGTAAAGGTAAAACCAGTAAAACTAAATAGGTCGTTATTAATCTGCTGTTTGTGTTTGGAGCAGTAACCTTGAACTGCCGTTTTCAAACGCACTCCTATCACAAAATAGTGGAATATTTGCCCTCTTGCTTATCACACCCTGTAAGTGAAGAGAGAGCAGATGCATCCTGACTATTAACAGTCATGACAAATTGCCTTACTAATGAATGTTACACACTGAAAGTGCCATAACTGATTAAACTACGACTTCCCACTACCAGATAGAGAGAGACTTGGGAACTCCAGCAGTGGACAACTCTGATGTTCTGCCAACAGGCCTTCAGGGCACAGTGTGGTATTTAGAAAAACACACTGTAAATTCCATATGAATATATTCTAAAAGACTATGTGTATACAACAGGTTTTAAAGAACATTAGATGAAACAGCTTAGGTTGGTAGCTGATGAGCCATGTAAAATGGATGTGTTTTAACCGTTTTAGGATCATGACGAGGCTGAGTTGGGGAATATTTCTGTTGGGTTCCTCTACCCCTCTCCCCACCTCCCCAAACATTGCTTGTGCTTTGCTTTCACATAAAATCTTTCTTTTGTGAGCCTCTTTGTCGGTGCAAAATTGGCAGCAGTTCAAATTCAAAGTACTCCTATTCATTTACTGACCATTAAACCGATGTCATTCTAGTTCACATCAGCCAGAGAGCTAAGCTCTAAAAAACATAAAAGGCTTGCTTGCCACTGACGAATAATGTGTACATTTTTACAGAGCTTAAACCTTAATGCTGTGCCTGAAACTAACAATACAGTATATCTTATCATTCCTTTTTCACAAGCAGGCAGCTGCTGCAACGCTTGCCACTTCAAAATATCAATTGCTTGCCAGAGTTGTCCTCAACACACCCTGTCAAACTCGTGTATATTGTGCAAGGAAAATGGTGCAGGACTGCAAGCTAGAAATGGTGTCAGGTTCTGCTGTAAGGGTATGATGTGCAAAGAACGACGGATGACAACCGTAGAGACTACAAACAATAGCGACGGAGCCAGGCACTACATACATCACAACCCTGTGCCTGTACATATTTTAGTGTATGGATTATACATTTAAAGCATGACAAACGTGTCATTGGAGCTACGTGCTCCAGCCTAGTTAAGCTTTTTCATTTCTCTGGATGGAAGTGCAGTGGTATTTTTCTGCCCTCTGAACGTTTGTTTGTAAATCACGCGGCACAGAAACAAAACCCGTCAGGTTTTCAAAATGAGTAAGAGAAAACAAAAGGCAATCCTACAAGATGAGAAAATGAGATTTGGTTCAATTAACACTTTTGCTTTTCTCTAAGGACACATAGCCAGGCTACCTTAAAGAATATCTGAGGCCATGCAAGACAAATACAATATCACTGCGCCCATAAATTACAGTATACCTAATTTTAATGCAGATAAGTGCTGGCCTATTGATTTGCATGTTTCCCTGGCAAAATGGAAATCCCATGTGAGTATGTTCTTTGTCTGTAGAAAATGCATTTAAAAAAAAACCAACCCTCTATGCATACAGCAATCTATGCTAAAAAGGCAAACATAAGGCACTGCTATGAAATGATCTCTGGAACCAGGAGGAAGCAGTTGCTCTGACACACACGCGTGCAAACAGGCATCTCTGTCACACAGCTCTTCAGCACATAGTTGCCACGTCTAGAAAACATCTTAACTCATGGAAATTCAACCTCTAAATACAATCTTAAATTAGCTGAGGGAAAAAAAAAAACCCCAAAAAAACAACATGAAAATTTCCCAACTACGTAACAAAGTTCATCACGGAGTGGTTGTGAAGCAGTCACCTGAAATTAAAGAAACACCACGGAGTTGCACTGAAAAAGAAATGTTCAGGGGGAAAGAGGAGTGCAACAGCCCACAGCAGCATGGAGGCTGCAAAACACGAAGGCAGGGGATTCCATGAGGGTCATTAACTGATATAATCCTAACTGAAATGAATAGATATGCCATTAAGGTGTTAATAAATATTTTGGAAAGAGAATAGGTGTTTTAGGTGCTCGGGGTTGCTGACCTTTGCTGTGTTTATTAGTGGGACAATGATGCATTATTAACACACAGCAGCTGTACCTGAACTGCTGCCATGAACATAATAGCCTTTTATAGCCATCAGGGGAGGGAGATAGGAGGCCTTTATTAACCACTAGACATGATTAGCACATTATGTGAACTTTAGTAGGCAAATTATCTCTTATTGAAATATAATGTTGGCTATAACTAATGGTAAACATGATTTTCAAAACTTCTCTATGCAAAGCTGTGAGTTTTACTGCCATTTAGCCAATTACTGGCTAGGCCACTTAAAAAATAAATTAATTCATCCTTTCTTTTGTCCATCCTGCAAAAACAACTGTGCCTCACAAAATCTTACTGCGCTCTGATAAAACCACTGAAGTGAATAAACTTCCACATCATGAATATTATTCTTCAGAACTGTAAAAAACCCATAAACAGGCATTTCCAACATGATTAAGAAAACTGCTAATGAAGAAGAAAGCCCCTGCTTTACATTTTCCTATAAAGATTACAAGCAGTTCCTATTTGCCAATACATTTTCAAGAGTTAACTTGAAAAAATAACACGATTTACTTCAAAAAGCTTAATTTGGGGTAGGATTATCCCATTAGCCTTCACAACTGAACACAGCCCTGAGAGTCCATTATGAGCAGTCTTTTATGCCCTAGCAGAAAGTCATTAACATAAAATAAATCATTAGCTTTGATATTAAGCCTCTACTATCTGCAGGTTTCTATGACTAATGTTCACAACTGTGTCTGCCAAATGATAGAATATACTACTTTTTTTTTTTTTTTTTGAAAGGTTATCATCCCTTTTCACCACTACTTTTCCATTTATGAGGTATTATTATTTCAGGTTGATGCAAACACGATGATCATACAAGAAACAGATGTTTGCTCTTATTCATGAACACAAACCTATGCACTTTTGGCAGCTGCAACCAGAACACGACTTTGAAGCCAGCTACTTAATAACACGGGGTGGAAATGATGGAGCCTCAGAGCACATTCACTTTCTTCAAAGTGAGCAATAGATGATGAGGCAGAATATAGTTATATAGTTGAGTATATAGTTCTAGAGCAGCACTGGTACAATAGGAATTTCCACACATCCATAATCTCACTCTCCTGGCAGGACCTGTCTTTCACTTCACACTGCAGACTTTGCACTTCCTTTACTGACCCGTTTCCCTAAGCACAGGTTATCACTGTCTGATTCCAGAGTCCTGATTTCTTCTTGCATATAGAATAACTAACCGGAATTCACTGCAGATTTCCTTAATATCACCAGAAATACACCAGCTACAGCAACTTCCATGTAACCTTTGAGAACATATAATCACCAACAACAATAGCAGGAGACAAAAGTCCTACCGCAGCAGCTCGATTTCCATGCTTAGCCAGCAGTACCTTTGAAAAAAGCCACTCGTGCCACTTTTGATTGGTAGAGAGCAGTTTAACAGTCAAGAATGTGAATGCTAAAACACTCTGACATTTCCACTAACCTGGATTTGTCAGATGCTCATGTAATTCAAGTAACTTAGAAAGCAGCGTGTTTCTTGGGAGGAAACCATGCTAGGAGGGTCTCTAACAAATCAAACAGCAGCCCAGGAAGAAATATCAAATGAACAGTTCAGGAATATGTGCCAATGAAAGATAAGATACAAATATTAGCAGAGCCATATGAAAATCAAATGCTAAAAATAAACTACTTACTGCCAACATAAGAAGCAAAAGAAAGCCACAGACATGACAAAAGTCGCTCGCACCAAGATCTCTGCTGAAAATCAACGTAAACTTTCAAGTTCTAAGTTAAGAGTTCAACGTTTCCTTTGATTGCCCTGACTTACTAACCTAAAGAAAAGAGCCCACGACCAATGAACACGGGATGCAGATCTTCCAGTGGATAGGGAGATGAGATTTTCCTCTGTGCACTTGCTGCTGTGGGAGGGCGACGGTTGCGGCTGCTGCTAACGCTGCGGAATCTGTGCCTAACCACAGGACAATGCAATCTTGCCATTTTCCAACTGACTGCTGGGGGGGGGGAAAATGTTATGACCAAGAAAATCTCATTCAGGTTGATGTGAATTCCACGTCTGAAAGTCGTTTGGAAGCGCTGCTGTAATTAACTAACAGTCGTTTGGCGCTTCCCCTACAAACCACGTTGGGAAGCAGTTGAGAACTCAGCATTTTTAATAAGAAATTATTCCTTAGGCAGAAAATCAGTACCAAGCTGCAGAACTAAACCAGCAGAATACAACAGACTGGACAATTTCACTTGGAAGGGATCTACAGCGATCATCTCGGCCAACTGCAACAGCAAAACATTTCAGTTTGGTTAAACTCTATTTAAAGTAAGTATTTTTATGGATGCAGCCCATGCCAGACATCCACAGAGCATGTGTTCACTTCAGAAAGATAAACAAGCCTGCCACTAATTGCCACCTCTGTCAGTTCCAGAAGCCAAGGGCTGCACTGATCCAGGGACTACCCTCTCACCAGGAGAACTGGAGCTTTCAGGTCACTCTTGAGCCGTGTAGAGAGAACAGTCAAAAGGAGCTTTTTACTTCTACTGTCTAAGCTTTGTTCCATCTGACATCAACACAGGATTTAAATATTCAAGAATTTTGATCTAAATCCGACATGATTAGGACTTTGCTTAATATAAAGTCATGTTTTAAACATAGTCCATTTGCCAATGCTCCTGTATGGTGTTAGCAAGGAGAGAAAGCCCTGCTAAGATGGGATCTGAGGACAGGAGGGTGCTCAGCTCTTCCTGGTCAAGTGAGATTATCTCCAACATGCACCAAATTCAGCAGGAGCTGGGACTGCCCAGACCTCCCCAGTTACAGCTCCTTAAGTCTTTAAACGCAGCCCCCAGCTGCTCTTTGGTTTAGTGTAAACACCAAGGCACAGCCTGCACTGGGGTGTTCAGCCCGTTCAGCATTCTTAATGTCTTCACTTTTTCCAGAAGACTTTAAGATGGGCTGGTTGAGGGCAATGCCTCAGAGCTGAAACACATCATTCTGCTAAGAGAATAAAATATCATTTCTCTCAAGGTTGGCAAAAAAAAAATATTATAAATAAATAAAATGTAGGGGGGAATATGACTATGAATGCCTTGGTTTATAGACATCTTTTAGAAAGTTTTCTTATTATAATACGTAAATAAATTGTTTTCTGTACTCCACTAAAATTGGAACCACTTCTTTTCTGAAACACTGGAATTTAAGGGGGCAAACTTGAGGCTTCCCTGCAACGCTGAGACTACATCCTAAGGTCTAAGTAGCCCTGGAAAGAAAATTCCATTGCCATTCTTCCTATGTGATGTGTTTTGAAACTAACTAAAACAACACTTAAAAGCAACAGTCAGCACTAATGCAACTGTTTCATCTTGCCTTTAAGAGGCAGCAACAAATTTCAAGCATGATTCTAATACAGTAGGGGACAAGGCAGTTATCTGAGACAGAAAACAACATGCCCAGAATAAACAAATGGTGATCTGTTAGATGAGTATAATCTAAAATGCTGTCAAAACACTAACACAGCATTTCAGCTTTAGGGCTGTCCTTCAGAGCTCTGGCTTGCCACAGTGCTGGGTTTCTGATGGGAGAGAAGCAAGCCACTGGAAATAATGTACACTTTGTAAACAGCCATGGAACATTTTCCTTAGAGTAGTCTCTGCGGTGGGGTTAAGTTTACACAATAAATTATTCTAAAGGCTGGGGAGAAATATATGCACTTTTGCTCTGTGGAATTCTGATTACGAGAGGGATTGTTACCTGCTTACAAAGCACTGCATTATATCTCCTTATCCACTTCCACCCAATGGCACTCTGCTTTTTTCATTTGGAAGGGTTTCTCTTCCCTCTCCCTCTTTATTCATCTTCTTAAAAACAACTACAGTCTATCATTCTACCTCTGCTGTCTGGCTGTATTTTTCCACTGCACTGACAACTACCAGTGAATACAAGAGAGATGAGTTGTAGGCTCCTGTATTTTTGAACCAGGTAGCAAATCACAGAAGAATCTAGTGCATAATTCTGCAAGGCTAAGCACTGGGAGCAGGAAAGACCATTATTTTCTCCCTGCTGTTGGCAGGGGTCAGCATCCCTGTCATTAGTTGTGTCAAACTGTAATTATATAACTGCACTTTATGGGAGCAGATCTCTGAAATCACTGTAAAGTTGCAAATATGAAAAGATACCAGCCCTTCTTACAGGACTGATTGAAGTGGTCTTTGGAGGTGACACTTCACTCCAGAAAGCCACAAGGATGTTATTTATTGCTCTCTACATAAACATTTAAACTTATCATCTGACTTCTTCAAGCAGCTTGAAATCCCTGACCACGCTCTCCTATCGAATTAAGACACTGGGATTATCTGTTAGTTCTTTTGTAGCATTCAACTCAATTAAGGAACGTGATGCTTCTTAAAATAAACCCTGAGTGAAGAGACAGCTCCTATTGGCCTGTAAATGTCTGAAGCACAAATGTGCCTCAAGTTGCCAGAGACGAACAGTACAAATCCAACTCTAAATCTGCCTGTCCAGCCTAAGAGCTCCACGATGTTATTTCAAAGGCTGACCTATATACCACAGCATACCGTCCCTTCTGTCTGTTTGGATAAGAGATACCTCACACAGTTGTCATAACCAACATTGTTTGCATTGTTCTCTCACTTTTCTCTCTCCGTGCCTATTGCGAGAGAAAGAAGGAAGAGGCTGTGGAACAATCTGTGTAAAACATAATGAGCTTTCACAGCAGATAGAGAAATATTAGACTAAGATGCTTAGAATGCTATTTTAGGTTTATAAAATAAACATCTGAGCAGTCTCCTGAAACAAAGCCTGCCAACTGAAAATTGGGAGATAAGAGGAGACTGTTTAAATCTACATTATTGTGTTTTCCTTTGGCTACAGCAAAATGCACTGTCAGTAGCTCCCATGCATGTGCCTGGGAACTCGCTCATACACTACAAACAATCATATGACCAGGAAAAAAAAGTAGTGCTAACAGAACAATCAGAAAACTTAAAAGCATAAGTGTTTGTGCAACTCATTCTAAATTACCAGCAGCTAAAGCAGACTTAAAACGCAGAGAAAGCAAAGCCTGCCGTAGTTGTCAAAGAACAAACCCTAACCCAAACTCAGGTGTGAAAAGAAGGGCCAAAACCAAAGGGCTCAAAGCAAGTTTTGACTGAATTTACAAGAAACAGTATCCAGTTCTGAACGAGCTTTGTAGGTCCAGACCTAATGGAAAGCACCATCCCATCCCACAGCACAGAACCATCACACTCCTGCCACCACCTCCTTTCAATCAACAGCAAATACTCAACCAAACTTTCTGAACACCAAATTCTGCAGGCATCCCACCCTTCAAACTCCCTAAATACACACAGCACTCAGACGAGTGACAGAGCAATTCTGTAACACGAGGACATGTTTAGAACAAGCCAGATAAGTTTTCACAGCCATGTTCATCACGCTGGGAGAAGGGAGAGAGCAAAGAAGGTGAAAAATGAGGTGTTTGCTAAATGGGAGTCTCCTCCAAGGGGCCTGGCACAAACCTGCTCTGTCCAGTTAACTTATTCCATGGTCAGTGGGAAAAGGCATCTGCAAAAGGACACTCATCCCATGCTCGGGATCTTCCACCAAAACATCCCCTGGAAGTCTTTTTCAAGCATAAAACATATGTCTTATGACTGTGCACTTTTAAGCACATTATCAGTTCAGGCGAAGTGAAATAGAAGAGTTGCAACTTGTCTACAGAATGAGTGTCTCATTTGCATTTAAAAAGAACAGTTTGCTCCCTCATACATGGCATGACTTAAAAGAAGCTTTAGCCAGCTAGTAAAGAAATTCTGAGAACGACTTTCTAAATTAATTTATTCGATTTGCAGTGCAACCCACCAAAAATGATTTAAGGAACTTAATTGGAAAATGATTTAATATATTAAAGTAATTCCTGATTTTCCAAAGCATTTAACTTTTAAATTAAATCTGGCCCGCTATCTCAAGAATGATGAGTGAAATGTGTATTCAAGTCATTACCTTCTTTTTGAAGCTTTAAATCACTGATAGGTTTAATAACGTTTGTCCAGTTCCATTGTCAAATGGGTCTTCAGACACTTTGGTGCTTGTGTCATGAATATGAGCCCAAGCTTCTAACTGGCGAAACTTTGTGCTTACCGTTTACAAACACAGATAGAGAAAAGAACAGATCAGAGGTAGCAGTAGCCTCAGGACTACTCAGAGCACTTAGAAAAAATTAATGCACACATCCAGGCTCATGCACATCTGGACTCTTCCTGCTGCACAAAGTTCACTCCTGGCACAAAGTTCGGATCTCTAGGGCAGCTTTGCCAGATGCTGCAGCACACTCACAACCTCTGGGATCTCTCCTGAAACATCCTTAGGCATCCACCACAGAGGGCTAGATTTCTCCCTGAATTCTATAACTCCATTGAGTGCATGTGAAATGCAGCCAGGATGAATTTGGTCCTTTCTGTTGTGATTGGTAGATGAGACCATGTGGGAAAAGAAAAAAAAAAAAAAACAAAAAAAACCAAAACCCAAATCTTTCCTGAAAACTGAGAGGGCTTCACCCCGGCGCTGCAGCCTCCTCGCCGGAGCACCGGCACACGCTATTTTCGCTCTTTATCTCTTGAATTATCTGCCCGCAATGCAAGAGACGCCTCCGAACATCTCTCCCCTGACACGTGAGACCCGGCACGACAATAGCCGAGCCGAGGGACCGGGATGTCCACGGAGGGGACCCCGCCTCGCCCCGCACCGCGCAGCCCCCCGCGGACGCTGCGCACAGCGGAGTTTACTCTGAGAAAAGAAAAGAATAATAATAATAAAAAAGCAAACAACCTAAACATCTGCTGCTGCAGCCGTGCCACTGCCTTTTCAAATATTTATTTATTTAAACAACCAGCCTAAGCGCGCAGGTTTAAAGCTTCGGGGAGGTTTGTCCCCCGGCGGGGGTGTGCTCAAGGACTGGGCATCTCTTGCTGAGAATTTCCTAGGGCCAGGGGTTTGTTGCCGTGCAAAACCTATCCCGAAAGGCTGCGGCTCCCGCAGAAAGCAGCCGGCTCGGGCCAGGGAGGCAGGAACAATGCGGGGACCCCGCAAGACTCCTTTTCCTGCGCCACCAAAAGTACCGCCAAGTGCTCCGGGATGGCAGCACCAAAGTGTCGGAGAGCAAAGGCGGGATGCGGGGCTAACGGGAACCTCCTCCGCAGTTCCACCTTCCCACGGGGACCCCGCAACTCCGCTCTCGTCAGGTACCCACCCGCTTCGCAGCGGTTTCATCAAGTTACGGAGAAATCTGGTCAGGGCACAGCCGGGACAAAGTTGTGTCGTGAGCCGGCTTGTCACCCTTAGACACGCTTATTGTGCACATGGAGGGGTGTGTGTGTCTATGGGTAACCCTATGGCACACACACACACACACACACACACACACACACACACACACACAGAGCCGAGTACCCCGCTTTGACACATGAACACACTTTCAGCCCGTTCGCGGCGGGCTCGATCTTTCTCATCACCAGAAAGCCTGGAAATTCCAAGTCCCCCGCATCCACAACCTTGTCCACGCTGATTCTCCAAAAGATGTTCTGGAAAATGCCTCCCCCATCCATCCACCCACCCACCCACCCACACCCCCCACCTCCCTCCAGCCTCCCGCCTCCAAACTACTAC
>JAOEGS010004297.1:0-10100 GCA_025447755.1 Corythornis vintsioides
GCACCCCCCAACCTCCCCTGGGATGGTGCCAGGGATGGGGCAGCCACCACCTCTCTGGGCAGCCTGGCACAGGCTCTCACCCCCTGCAGCATGGAGCAGGACAAGCCCCTGGCTCACCTCCATGGTGCCCCCTCTCCCCTCCAGGCAAAGCAAGGCACATGTCCTCGCTGTCCCAGAGCCTGGCAAGGCAACCTTGCTGCTTCTGCCACAGCCCCCAGTTTACCCCGGTTGCTGGGTGGTTTATTGACCCACATATACCCCTCACTATCAAATGAAAGCTTTTTCACTAAGCAATCAATTCCTAATGGAACCCTGATACTCATCTGTCAGAGGCAGCAGGTCCCACAGGGCAGGATCCTGCAGCCAGACCCAGCACGGGCACATCGGATGGATTCTTTTAATGCATTGGTCAATAAACTTCCATTTTCTAAGCGAGAACCTGCAGCCCAGTCCCTGCTGACAGACTCCAGCAGAGCCTGGGGAGCATTTCTGTGGCTGATGGGGGTGGGGGGTAACGGAGGAAGATTCGGTTACCACACGGGAGGAGGGGACTTCAGAAAATACTCTCCTTTTAATAATACAGAAAACCCCTGGCAGTTTCTGCCCAAGCATCCCCTGGCAGCAGCCGTGCCACCCTCCCTCGCTGGGCTGCTTTCACTTACGCGTTGCAACCGTCCTCTGGAAACCAGGATGGTTTGGATGGAACCAAAGCGGTTCCACGGGCGCTGCCACGTGGCCGACCCAGCGCGGTTGTCCCGGCTCCACTGTCCCGTCCTCGGCGGGGCAGGGGCCACGTGCCAGCCTCGGCCGCTGCCCTCAGTCCGCGTGGTAGAGGCCGAAGTGCCACTTCTGGCGGGCGCTGTCCGGGCGGCAGGCGCTGAGCCGCAGGACTCTGCCAGCCGGAGCCTCCTCCAGGCACGCCGGCTGCGGGAGGTGCTCCCAGACGAGGTGGTCGGGCTGCGGGGGGCGAGAGGAGACGCACGGGGCTCAGGGTGGGCTCTGCCAGCAGCAGCTCCACCTTTCTGCCGTGACAGCTCCGTTCCTCATTATCGGCTCTTTTTTTTTCTTTGCACCTTTCCCTAATACTGAAGGCTCAGGGGGACTTCTGGGTGGCATCCAAGGCTGGCACGTGTGGCTGAGGCAGGATGGTGCCACACCTTCTGTTTCACTGGGAATGGAAAGAGGAGCTCTGGGCTACCCCACGCGAGGGAAATGACCCCAGGTGGGATTTGCTACTCAGGGGAACCTGCAGCAGGAGACTGCATAGGGGGGTGTCTGGGTGGGTGATGCTGCAAGAGCTGCCAGAGGAAAGGGACATTTGCACATCACCACCCAGCACTGCAGTGATTATTTGGTTAACACCTGGATGAAATACTCCTGAAATGACACAACCACAGAATCATTTGGGCTGGAAAAGACCTTAAAGATCATTGAGTCCAACTATTCCATGCAAAGAGCTACCTGGGCAAACCCTGGATCTTTGTGCCTATAGTGAGGTCATTAATACAACACAGCGACTGTGGTGTCAGAAGAAGTCAAGACAAGATAATTCCTCCAGCCAGCACCCACCAGCCACCGAGATGCTCTTCAGGCTCCCCACCAGCACAGGCTGATGCACCCATCTTGAACAAGGCCATCAGTCCCCAGGGAACACACTGGTGCCTTTGGGTGGCCAGACCCATCCCCCTGCCATGGCCAGGAGCACCTGGCAGTGCCCAGCCCCTGCTCCATTGGGCACCACCAAGCCCACCTGACCGAGGGCCTGAGGTGAGCCCAGGCTGGGACAGGCACAGGGACAAAGTGCCCCAGATTGACAAAGGGATGATGATTTCCACATATTTTTCCCCAAGCACCCAGGCCTTTGGGAGCCTCTGTGCCGTGGTGTTCTGGCTTTGAATGTGTTGTTATTATTATTATTTCAGACTGAAGAGCTTGTCAGTATAATGAGTGTATAACTTACCTCCCTTTTTTCCTCCCTGAGCTGAGTATTCCTTTCTTAGGCACGAAGTATGGCACTTGAGAGCATTTTGGACCCCTGCTTTCACCCCGGCTGACAGAGATATGGTCAAGACTGTCACTTTTTGAAGCACAGGGAACAAAAGTGCCCATCCTTTTCAAAACCTCTGTGAGCTGAAGGCCAGTCGATACCAAGTAATCTCCAGCTAAGTGCTATTGACAGAGTCTATGGAACACTGGGACGTGTTGTTAGCCCTGCAGAGCACAGGCCTGGGCAGAGTGACCCTGGCCACGGAGCCTTCAGCTGGGGCTCCACCTGCACCCATGCAGGACAGGCAGCAGCACTGGGGCACCAACACGGAATTGCTTTGGCAAAGCTGGGAACAGAGGGCCAGGTACACCCTGCACCTTGGAATCATGGAATCATTCTAGTTTCAGAGACCTTTCAGATCATGGAGTCCAAGCATTAACCCATCAGTGCCAGGGCACCACTGCCCCATGGCCCTCAGCACCACAGCTCCACAGGGGGCTTGGAAACCCCTTCAGAGATCACAGGGACTCCATCCCTGCCCTGGGCAGCCTGGGCCAGCCCTGGAGGGAAGATATTGTTCCTCTCCTGGCACCAAGCTGCAGCTGCCTGTTGGTTAGTGGGCTGGCACATGGGCACAGAGTCAGGATCACGGGTCGTGGTGGGGCTGCACTTGCCAATGCCTCGCTTACCATCTGTGGCTGGGAGGTGGCCAGTGACCTGTGCAGCCACCTCAGGCTGGGGCTCCTGCCCTGGCAGCGGCGCATGCCCAGGGCTCCAGCAGTGCCAGCCGGGGCGATGCAGAGCTCTCCGTGCTGGATCAGCCTCAGCCAGGTGTAGTTGAACTTCTGGTGCTGTGGGGAGAAGATGGAGGAGAGCTGTGACCTCACCCTCCTCCCTCAGCAGGGCTCCTGGGCAGAGGTTCTCCTCACCTTCCTCTGCCCTTGCCCAGGGGATGAGGAGCCCTGTGACCCTCGGGAAGAATCTTCCTATGGATGAACAGAAATGAAAAGCTCAGGGCAGCCCTGGCACAGGCTCTGGGAGAGACTCCCACTGCAGCAGCCCACACCCCAGACCTGACTGCTGGGTGCTCCTCTGCCCTCCTGCCTACCCCAGCAGCACCCAGCACTGGGGAGAAACTGGGTAACCCTCCTGCAATGCCACAGGGCCTCAATCCACTGGCCTGTGCAATTAGTGTGAGCAACTAGCAGGGAGCTTCCCGAGAAAGGCTGCCTGTGAAGGAAGGGAAAGGTCTGGTTTGCTGGCTCTGGGGGTGTCTGGCTCTGCAGACAGAGGCCATTCCAGCCCACACAGCTCCCAGCATCACCTGGCCACATCCCCAGATCCCAGTTCACAACTGGATGAGCTCTAGGGGGCTGGATTGGTGTGGGGAGGGGCAGAAACTCTGCAGTGGGCACTAAAACCAGCACTCCACACACAGCCCACGGGGCATCCTTACCTCGTTGGCAGCATCACACTCCTCGACAGCCAGACTGGTGTTTTCCACGGTGACACACCTTCCTGTGGCTACATTAGTGAGCTGGAAAACAGCAGCAAAATGCCAAGTTAGACATGAATTCCCAAGGCAGAGGAGAGGCTGCTACGCTGCACCAAGGCTGCTGGATTCACAGGATGCTGGTTAATAATTCCCACTTGGAATCATGGAATCATCTGTGCTGGGAAAGAACATCTGAGTGAAGCAGAGATGACTCTGCTCCTTCTCTCAGTTTCTCAGCAAAACCTGTTCCCTCTCCTTCTTTCTAAGTTTCTGAAGACCTTATGAATTAATTGCAGCCAATAAAGATGCTGTGCAGAAAACAGTCCTCAAGTAACTGGGCAGTGTTCAGCACAGCTGGAATGTGCAGAGTTAGCTGAAAAACAGATTTTCTGCCCTATTTAATTTTGAGAATGAAGATAAAAGAGCAATTCAGGTGGTCAGAATGAGGACAAAACAAGACAATATCTTGAGTATATTCACCATCACCTCTGAAAAGCTGAGGTTTGGGTTCAGGTGAAGCAGAGCTCTCTCCACACAGTCCAGCTGCTTTGCACAGAATGTGACGTTTTTACTGCTCTGACTGAAACAAAAGGGTTTAAAAAGTGAAGATTTTCAGGTGACACAGGGGCTGTGGCCGGCGGGGAGTCTGAGCTGGCCCCTGGGCTCTCTGTGACTAGGAACATTCTGGCTACACCCCAGGCCATGGAGAAGCCTGAAACGTGGCCAAACGCTGCTGTGCTCACTCCTGGCACAGGCACTGGTGGCCGGGCACCTTGGCAGGGACCAAGGGGACGGGCAGTTCTCATTCCCTCTCTCCTGGCAGTGCCAGCCCTGTGGTCACAGGCTGCTGGCCACCTCCTCTGGGCAAGTGCTGTGGTGGCCCTGGGGGATGGGGATGGGTGGGAGGCAGCAAACCCTTTAGTTTTCACCCTGGGCATTGATGGAATTTTTCTGCCTAACCAGATTTTTCATGTTTGCTGTTGCAATTACAACCAGTTTTCAGCTAAAGCTCTAACTTTTCTGGGCAGAACATCTGAGGCTTCTGAAGGTTCAGAATAGCAGCTGATGGGCTGCTGATGCTCAGGGCTGGGCCACATCCTGAACCCACATCTAATTCTTGTTTGATTCACCTTCTAACGCTGGTGAGTGGACACTGAACACCCGTGGAGGAGCCACACGAGGGGCACCCAGAGAGCACCTGGGGCAGAGCTGGAGGGGTGGTGGAGGAGAACCAGAGCTTGACAGGGTTATGCTCCTCAGCCACCCAGCTAGAAAGGGGTTTGGGGAGCAGGACTGGACCCTAGCTGGAGTTTCAGGTGTTTGCTGGGCAGGGAGCCCTGCTGAGGCACAGGCTTTGCTAGGGCTGCTCCACGCTGCGGGTGAAATGCGAGTTTCTGCTGCTCTCTGCTGGCAGCTGAGCACCAGTGCAAACCCTGCCCGTGCCAGGGACTCCTGCCCTGCCCGCACCTCCTCAGGGCTGCCAGCCTGCCCCAAACTTGGGCTTCTCCCTCCCGTTGTGGCCTAAAAGCTGGGCAGGTCAAGAGATGCTGGATCCCCTCCCTGGGGGAGCATCCCCTGGCTGGTTTGTGGGCAGCTCAGCTGGTGTTTGAAACACCAGATTGGTTCTTTAATGGGAAATTCTCTCTTGGAACTTTGACCTTTTTCTTTCTAAGAACACTGGGAAATCCACCGTGACGTAAGAAATATTCAAAAATGTCACCAAATGCCAGAGAAGCAACTCAGAGAGAGAGCACCCAGATGCCACCAGGTCCCCTGGCCAGCCACTGACAACATGGAACCACAGAATCATTCTGGTTGGAAAAGACCCTTTAGATCACCAAGTCCAACCATTCCCCAGCACTGCCAGGGCATCACTGCCCCATGGCCCTCAGCACCACAGCTCCACAGGGGTTTTGGAAACCCCTCCAGGGGTCACAGGGACCCCACCACTGCCCTGGGCAGCCTGGGACAGGGCTGGACACGTTTAAATGCAGGACAAGAAGCCATTTGGGTACGTACCAGCCCGCTGGCTTTAACCAGGGGGGCATCCAGGTCCGGGTAGACATTCTCCAGGTACCACTTGAAACTTTTGCACTGCAGCTTCTTTCTCAGTTGGATTTGTTGGGTCAGGTCTCCAACATCCAGGTTTTTCAGGACTAAGTGGTAAGCGTGGCCATAGAACAACTCCTTGTACTCGTCCAGCCAGACCTCGGCGACGCGTGCCAAGTTCCTCTCCACCGTCCTCACCCGGTCTTTGGGGAAGGAGTAAGGGTTGTCATTCCTGAAAATGTGCCCAACTCTGGAGCACGGGACAATCTCGATCTCTCCTCCGCACATCCAGACCTGGGAAACAGAGGTTGCTTTGATAGAAACACAGTAGAGTGCTGGGTGCTGGCTTTGTGCAAGGCAGAAGAGGAGCAGAGAGGGATGGGGTCTCCAGCATGAGGCTGTCCTGGGTACCCCCATCACCCCAGGGGATGCAGGCTGCCCAGAAGAGACAACCTACCTTGAATGAAATCTCCATATTTTCACCTCCCCAAACATCCAGTCCTGGGTCGTACATTCCCAGCTCAAAAAAGTACTTCTTATCAATGGAGAACAGGCCACCTGCCATGACTGGGCACCTGGGAACAGACAGGACACAGCACATCAGCAGATCAGGAAGCACCCGTCCTATTCCCCTGGTTTGGTGAGGGAGTCCTGAGAAGCTGCAAGCTACTAAATGCTTGGGGACAGTGCCTCAGCCTGCACTTAGAGACAGCAAGGACCACCTGGTTGGTCACTCTGCTGCAGGCTGAGAGATGAGGTGCCAAATCAGATGGAATTTGGGTGGTTTTGCCTGACAATGGTGCATGGAAGGGAAATATCTCATGGTACATCCACGTGGTAGCATGTATGCTGGGGTGGTATGAGCGGTCACAGAGCTCTCACCTGTTCCTTTTTTTACCTTATTATATCAGTTTCCTTGATGTTATTTTTCTCGATGACCTCCTGTGGAATCTGCCTCCATCCAAAATTCATCGGCCAAGTGAAAATCCCACGCTGAAAGTTGTCCACAGTCATGTAGCTAAACAGGGAAAAGATCGAGGTGACTAATTCTGAGTCACATTCCTGATTGAAATGTCACCCTTAATGAGTGAAGATGAGTATCTGTAGATAATTAAACCAGGATTTTAACAAATTTCATCAGAAATCCTCCTCATGTACTAAAAGTCATGAAAAAGGGAATATGTGTGCGATGCACCAGGGGGGATCTCCACTGCCAATGTGAATTTCTGGTGCCCAGCAGTGCTACATCTCCCTTGTGAAGTGCTGCTGAAGGCCACTCAGGAGTCCTGGACCTGGCTCTTCCTGCAAGTACCACGCTGGAGGTTGCAGTAAGAGGTTTTGCTCAGGCCACTGGCATGGGTTTTGGGCTTCCCGGGGGGGGTATGAGACACCTCACCTCATGTCCTTGTCACTGATGACCTCGATGACGGGGCAGGCGACCTTGGCCCGGCTCAGACGGACCCTCTCCAGCAGTGGCTCCAGCCACCCCACGTTGCACTCCACGTGTGAGTCCAGGAACGTCAGGACAGAGCCTGTGGCACAGGCCGGGGCAGCATCAACCCTCAGGTGCCAGGTACCCACATGGCACCAGCCCTCGGCCCTGGGGTGCTGCTAACCCTCCAAGGCTTCCCAAACCCTCCTGGCCACCTCCCAGAGCTTGTTTTCACTTGCTTGGCCATCACAGCCTGCAGAGCAAGGTGGGTCCCACCACACCCAGTGTGGTGCCCATTTGGTGCCCACACAGCCTGGCCTGTGTGGCTCATGGAGCCAGAGTGGCACGGCTGGAGATCCCAACTGCCCCTTGCAAGGGCCATGCAAGAGGTGCTGGGCAATCTCAGAATCCTTCTGGTTGGAACAGACCTTTCAGATCATCAGATCCAGCCACTACACTCAGCACTGCCAGGGCACCCTGGTCCCTCAGCACCACAGCTCCGTGGGGGGCTTGGAAACCCCACTAGGGATGGGGATGAGCCACAGCTTGTTCCCTCATCAGCCCCTCGTGCTTCACACACCAAAAAGATGCTGTTAGTTCACCTGGAGGGGCCCAAATGTCAGTGCTGGAGATAGCACTGGGCTGTAAAATGGATTTTGTCCTCCTACCTTTGGCAATCTCTGCTCCTGCCAGCCTGGCTCGTATCAGCCCATGCCTCTCCTTCAGGTGGAGGATCTTCACCTTTGGGAACTGGGACATGTATTTGTCCAGCTTCTCCTTGAGGTACTCTGCAGAGGAGGAGAAGGGAGGTTGGCTTACTCATGTTGCACCCACTGCCCGGGTGAGAAGCAGCAGACAGGTTTTCCTTGGAAGCATCTCCTGCACACACCAGGATCCTCAGGTCTGGGGCACAAACATCTGGGCACAGCTGCAGGGTTTCTGGTGCGTGGCATTGCAGTTGGCACCTTCTCTCTGGTGAAACTCCCAACAGTGTCAGGGCCACCAGATTTAGGCTGAAGCTTTTGGTGACAGGCCATGAGCAAAATCCCAGTGGCCTGACTTGGGTAGCTCATGATCCAAACCAGGTATCAAATGGTTAGTCAGTGACTCCAAAATGACTTTTTTTTTTCCATCATAGCACTATAATTGCAATTAAATTCTGGTTGTGAATTGCTTTCCTTTGCCTATAAGAATATTTCTTCCATGCTCTACAGATTTCTTGCTACTAAGCTCCACATTTAAGGCTCAGCCCAGGTTTAATTGCACGAGGGTTTGCTGTGGCACATCTCTGCTTCTCCAGGTTGCTTCTGCCACCATTTCCCACAGTTGTGGCAGCTGCTGGTGGTAAACTGAGGAAAAAAGAGGGTGTGAGGAAGGTGGTCTGGGAGACTTAAAAGGTTCCAAAGGTGAAACCTCTGCAGACATGTCTGGTGGAGGCTGCTGCTGCTGCTCCTTGGATGACAGCAAGGCCAAGCACAGCTCCCTGGACTCACCTGCCCTCACCAGGCTTCATTGCAAGCCCAGTGCTCTGATGCTCACTGGCCAACATGCAGATATACAACTGGAAGCCACAGGGAGAAAGGGAAGAGGGAACTTGGAAAGATGCTTTTGAGGGGAATTAGTATGAACACATTTTAATGATCACTCTGAAAATGAGCAAATTGAGCCTTTTTCCTCTTTCTTGCACCTATTGTTGTTTTGTTGTAGGCTCTTTGTCCACGTGGCATGAGCTCTGAAGTGGGTCTGAGACAGCACTTTCACTGCACTGCCAGCAGTTGGAAAATTACATCATCCCTAAATGTTTCAGGGCTGATGTCAGCAGAGAGCCAAAGCATCATGCAGCAGAGGTTTGACACTGGCCAAAATGCCTGAGCACATGTGCAGAGCCCCCCTGTGCGTGCAGAACCTGGCTCACTGCTGCTTTAACTGCAGCCACCCCATTCCCTGAGCCACCTGGGAAGTCAGGGCTGGACTCAATGACCTCTAAAGGTCCCTCCCAGCCCCAAAACATCCTCAACTCTATAAGTGCTCTCAGTTCCTCTGCTGCCACCAGCATGGGAGACACGAGACACTTCTCTGGCAGCTGCACAGAATCACCATGAAGGCACAAGCCCTTGAGCCAAGACACTCTGAAGATGTGTAGGTTGGGTAGGACTGAGCTCCCTGATGCTCCTGCACCTCCCACTGCCTCCTCCAGCCACTGGCACACGTGCAGAACAGCACCAGAGTGTAACCCAGCAATGTGTGGCTGTAAACGTAGCAGCTACTTAACTGGGTGAGCTGGGATGGGAGAGATGTGATTGATAAAGCCTGGCAGGGGGTTAGCCAAGAGCTGCAGCCACTCTCCAGTGCCCATCTAGCCTCTGAATCCCCCCAACCTGGATAGACAAGGGGACACAGGCTGGGGATGTGCTTCAATACAGTGAAAACAGCAAATGTGATTTCTCCCTGCTGCTCAGAATTGAATTACAGGGAACAAATTACATTTCGGCCTCAAGTTATATTAGTTTCATAAAGGTAGAAGAAGCTTCACCTGCCTTTAGTGCTGAAGTCATCCACCAAAATGACTTCTTCAATCAGGTGTGGGGGAGATCTGCTGAGGACGCTGTGGACGGAGCGGAGGAGGGCGGACCACACTTCATCCACGAAGCACATGATGATGGTGGTGGTCGGGAGGTCATCGTGAACCCACTGCTCAGAGCACCTGCAATGGCAACACGGGCTCACAGGCAACAGCTGGCTGCACCCCCAACCCAAAACCTCCAGCCTTAGTGTTGGTTGGGAAAACGCAGGGAAGGGGGGAATAGCAGGAGTGCCCATCCCTGGAGAGGTTTAAAACTGGTGGAGATGCAGTGCTGAGGAACATGGTTTAGTGGTGCCCTGGCAGTGCTTTCACACTTTTCCTCAGCTCCAACCTCAACCTCCCCTTGAGGCTGGTCCTCTTGTCCTTGTCCTTGAGGCTGGTTCCTCACTTGTTCCTTGGGAGCAGAGCCCGACCCCTCCTGGCTCCCCCTCCTGCCAGAAGCTGTCAGAGCCAGAAGGTCTCCCCTGAGCCTCCTTCTCTCCAGGCTCAACCAGCCCAGGTCTCTCAGCTGCTCCTCCATGGCTAAGCAGCCACTCACCACCACCTAGCAGAT